>BQNB010032113.1:0-17792 GCA_026074375.1 Tanacetum coccineum
TGATCATAGATAAAAAACAACAACCGAAGTTGGCGTTCCCGTAACGGTTAACTTCCCTAAACCTCTCATACTTAACATACTTAACATACTTTACATGGCAAGTAGCGATATCTTCCACTTTATACAATACTCTACATCGTCGATTTGTATCAACGAATAATCGATCCTTCATGTAATTTCTTCAGTAGTAGTGAAACAATTATCTTCAAACTTTCCTTCTCTTTTTTTGCCATTTTTCTAATTTTTTCGATTTTTTTGCTAACACTATACTACGAAACTCGGTGTAGTTTCACCATCTTCCCGATCATAATAATTCCGAATAATTCTTCGTTCTTCGGACGTACCATTAATTACGATGGTAGTAAAAATACATGAGTTTTCACTATAATATACATTCCCATTTACGATGTGCAAATTTCTTCCAACCGTACCAAAATAGATACAAGACTCGAGAAATACAAACTTTACACTTTAAGCAACTAGCAACTGTAAAATAAATCTAATCTAATAGGGTAGGCTAAGGTGTAACGAAACAAATAATTGGTGTAGTTCCTAAATGATTGGCTCTACGGGTTGTTTTAGGGTATCTTACTCTTAAAGTGAGAGTAAACAAAAGGGTTTATACGGGGGTTAACTAACCAATGTAGTTAGTTAATAAGCAACATGTAAAGGCGATTTGGGTGTAATCCTAAAATTTACCAATTTAAACAAGTTACTCCATCTAAATCCATAGTACGTATCACTGCGGTCTCGAATAGATATACCAAGCCAAATTCTAAAGTCTACAACATCACCGGCACACTCATATTTTTATGGAATTTGGGCAAACATTTGAAAACGGATAAGGTTAAATCCTCACAATATCTAACAAGGGTTATTCTGTGCGGGTTATGTATCATGTAATTTCACAAAAGTATACTTGAAAAAAAAATATTGAGCATAATTTAAGCATTTTAGTGTGAAAAATAGGACAAGTAAACATTTGTTGGGATTAAAAGTTTTCTTGATGTTGTTTGGATTACTGCTGCTTATGTTTGTGTTAATGATGCTCAACTAGATTTAGTGCTGCTCATGAACTTCAAAGAAAATATGCTAAGTAGTTACTACTACTAGTACAAAGTTACTACTGCTAGTGCAAAGTTAAGAATGCTCAGCTGAAGTTAATGTTGTTAGTGAAAATATGCTTGGAGTTAGTACTGCTAGTGAATATCAAGTTAATGCTGCTAGTTAGTACTGCTTATATGATATGTATTAGTTATTTATAGAAAATATTTTAGATACTTAGGAAAGTATTGTAAGCCGACTAGGACTCTTTATGTATAAAAGGAGGTCCTAGGGCATAGAGTTTGATATGCAACTAGACATATAATTCATAGCTTCAAGGTCTTTGTAACCCTAATACTTTGAGAGTATTCGTATTATTATCATTAATAATATTGGAGCTTATTTGTTGAATTGTATGTTCATAAAATTACTGTTTCATTGATAATTCTTATTAATATTAAAGATTAGATTCCGCATAATCTTTAATATATTTAAACAAAGCTTTTACTATAATTGTGTTAGATTTATCTAATATAACTAAACCTTAAACAAGCTTAAGGAATTCGATCTATTAAAGTGGGATCAACAAGTGGTATCAGAGCTTGTGGAAAAGCTTTGAATAAAAAGAACCTGTTTTTATATACAATATCTTTTGCTAAAAGATATGGATCAAGACTCTGCACACATGGTGGCTGCATCCAAAGTTCCCATACTCAAACCTGGTGAGTTTGAGATATAGAGGATGAGGATTGAACAATATATCCAGATGATAGACTATGCACTGTAGGATGTCATAGAGAATGGTGCAACCTTGCCAAAAACAACAACTATGGAAGGTGTTATGACAGTGATGCCTATTACAATTGCTGAAGAAAAGGCTCAGAGAAGATTAGTGGTAAAAGCTAGAAGTACTTTAATGATGTGCATTCCCAATTAACATCAATTAAAGTTTAACTCTATAAAGGATGCTAAGAAGTTACTAAATGCTGTAGAAAAGAGATTTGGTGGGAATACAACTACTAAAAAGACTTAAAGGAATCTCTTAAAGCAGCAATATGAAAACTTTACTGCTCCAAGCTTAGAGATGCTTGATCAAACTTTTGATAGACTTTAAAAGCTTGTGAGTTAGTTGGAGCTTTTGGATGAAAAGCTTTCACAAGAAGATGTTAATCAAAAGTTATTAAGAAGTTTGTTACCATTCTCAATACCATAGATCACTTAGGAAAATTTAATGGTAAGGCTGATGAAGGTTTCTTTGTTGGATATTCTTTGAATAGTAAAGCCTTTAAAGTATACAATAGTAGAAAAAGGATAGTGGAAGAAAACTTACATATTAGGTTTAGTGAGAGTACACCAAATGTTGTAGGTAGTGGACCAGATTGCCTATTTGATATTGATGCACTAACAAGAGGAATGAATTATGAGCCAATTGTTGCAGGTGCATAGTCTAATAGTTTACAGGTACAAAAGCAAGTGATAATGCATGTCAAGCTAAAAAAAGACAAAACCTGTCAAAAATTACATTTTGCTACCATTATGGATTGGTGATCCACCATTTTCCTAAGATCCAAAGAGTTCTCATAATGATGGATCCAAACCTTCAAGTAATGATGGAAAGAAGGTTGATGAAGATCCAAGAAAATATAGTGAATATAAAGATCAAGAGTAGGAAGATAATGTTAACAGCACTAACAATGATAATACTGTTAGTTCAACTGTTAATGCTGCTGGCACAAATGAGGTTAATGATGTTGATGGAAAAACAAGCATTGAACTTCTATTTGATCCAAATATGCCTACTTTGGAAGATTATAGCATATTTGACTTCTCAAGAGATGATGAAGATGATGGTGTAGTGGCTGACATGAACAATTTGGCTACAACAATCCAAGTCAGTCCTAATCCAACTACAAGAATTCATAAAGATCATCCTCTTGATCAAGTGATTGGAGATTTGCAATCAGCTATACAAACAAGAAAGATGTCAAAGAATTTGAAGAAACATGGGTTTGTTAGTACTATTCAACAAAGAACAAACCATAAAGACCTTCAAAACTGGTTGTTTGCTTGCTTTTTATCATAGGAAGAACCCCAAAAGGTAATTCATGCATTAAAGGATCCAAGCTGGATAGAGGCTATGCAGGAAGAGCTTCTACAATTCAAGTTACAAGAAGTTTGGACTTTAGTGGATTTACCAAATGGAAAAAGGGCTATAGGCTCTAAATGGGTTTTCAGGAATAAAAAGGATGAAAAGGGAACTGTGATAAGAAATAAAGCAAGATTAGTTGCTCAAGGATACACACAAGAAGAAGGGATTGACTATGATAAAGTCTTTGCCCTTGTTGCAAGAATTGAAGCAACTAAGATATTTTTAGCTAATGCTTCATTTAAAGATTTTGTAGTGTATCAAATGGATGTAAAAAGTACTTTTCTCTATGGGAAGATTGAAGAAGAGGTGTATGTATGTCAACCACCAGGATTTAAAGATCCAGACTTTCTTGATAGAGTATACAAGGTTTAAAAAGTACTGTATGGACTACATCAAGCTCATAGAGCTTGGTATGAAACCTTGTCAACATATCTATTAGACAATGGGTTTCAAAGAGGGAAAATTGACAAGACCTTATCTATCAAAAGGTATAAAGGTGATATTTTGCTGGTTCAAGTTTTATATGGATGATATCATCTTTGGTTCAACAAAGATGGAGCTATGCATTGCATTTGAGAAGTTGATGCATGAGAAATTTTAGATGAGTTCTATGGGAGAACTTACATTCTTCTGGGGATTACAAGTAAAGCAGAAGAAGGATGGCATATTTATTAGTCAAGATAAATATGTTGATGAAATTTTAAAAAAAGTTTAGGTTTACAGAAGTCAAGACTACAAGCACACCAATGGAAACTCAAAAGCCTCTACTCAAGGATGAAGATGGTGAAGAAGTGGATGTTCATATGTATAGGTTAATGATTGGTTCATGGATGTATCTTACATCTTCAAGACCTGACATCATATTTGCAGTGTGTGCCTATGCTAGATACCAAGTCAATCCAAAGGTTTCACATTTTTATGATGTGAAAAGGATTTTTAGGTACTTAAAAGGTCAACCAAAATTAGGCCTTTGGTATCCAAAAGATTCTTTTTTTGATTTTGTAGCATACACTGATAGTGATTATGCTGGAGCAAGCTTGGATATGAAGTCTACAATAGGAGGTTGTCAATTTCTTGGATGTAGATTAATATCATGGCAGTGTAAGAAACAGACAGTGGTTGCACATTCCATAACAGAAGCTGAGTATGTGGCTGCTTTAAGTTGCTGTGGATAAGTGCTTTGGATTCAGAATCAACTACATGATTATGGGTACAATTTTATGCATACCAAGATCTTTATTGACAATAACAGTACTATTTGCATAATTAAAAATCCTATTTTTCATTCAAAAACAAAGCATATAGAGATTAGAAATCATTTTATTAGAGATTGCAATGAAAAGAAATTGATTCAAATGGTCAAAATTCATACTAACAAGAATGTTGCATTGATAAGTGTAAAATACACATATCCATTTGTGCTTAAAATAGCCTAAATAAACCCAAAACATAGTGAAAAATGGCAAAACTATACTTGTTTCAGTGTTTTGTGTGTGCAGGTACAGATATATCAGAAATCACAAGAAAATCATCAAAAACAAGCAAACACGGACACGAGAACGGAAGAGTGCACAAAAGCCAGAAGCAAAGCCAAGAAAAGTCAAACCCTCAGTCAAACAGTCAAAGAAAAGTCAATCTTGGTCAACAAAAGTCAACAAGACCCAAAGTGTTTCAAAATAACCCCTCAACTTTCAGAAAAGTCCATAAATGGTCCCTAAGCCTAAATGGGCCTCACCCGGATCCAAAAGCCCAAGCCCTTAGCCCAATAACCCTTTCCTATAAACCACAAGGGCCTAAACTGCCAATTGCTTAACTCTTTTTACACTATACCGTTTATAAACATATACAAGGGCCATATTTGCAATATTCCCAAAGTTACAACTGAATTAACCCTTTCAGTTATAATTTGGGCGCCAAACACAAGTCACTATTCACCCATCGTCCCTAGTTTTCCCACAGTTAAAAACAAGGGGCAAATGGATATTGAAGGTGCGATTGGTCAATTCAAGTGGTAAACAACATAAAGGCAAGGTTAAATTAGTCTAATCAAGTGATCTCATTAGCTCTCTCAAAGCTCAAGCCACGGAGAAAGCACAAGGTTATGTGGGTTTTTACACTATAATCACTCACACAACTAACACAATGTCACATCAATGGAATGACACGCTGGCAATCCTCAGATACACACAAAATGATCAAACGGCTCAAAATCATTTGGCAATGATTGGAAGAATGGAAGGTGGAGATTAAGAGGCTTGGACAGCAAGGCATGACCTAGAAGCTTCTTCTGAGGCTATAAATAAGCCCTCACCTCACACACACACGATACTACTTTTTTTTATCTTACACTTTTTAATCTTCTTTTCTAGTTTTTTCACCTAGGTAGCTTAAGCTTTGCTTATTGTAATTTTCCTTTAAATCATGTAACTCTCTTTTATATAATGTGATGAAAGTTTTTATGCAATAAAATTTAGTGTTTGTCTTCATTATTCTAAATCTTTACTCATAAGCTCAATATTGTCTTAATAAGCTCTAATAAGCTCACATTCAGCTCTTTCAGTCTATAAGCTGAAATTGAGCTTACTTAATCCAGCCTTAATCATATCTAAACATATAATCAGCTTAAAATGACTAATTACCTTAGCTTTTGGAATTGTGAGCTTTTGGAAGGAGATCTAGAAATGGATGAGATCTCATGGACTATTACCCTAGCTTATTATTAAGCTAGGGAGCTTGTAGCTGCCTTAATTGGTTCCTCTTGTTTAGCTAGAGGCTTTGTAAGTTTCTCTTTAATTTCCTAAAGTTTTTGCTTTCAATAATTGTCTATTTACTTTCTATGCTTAAATCTGCTTATTTGCTTATAATAGTTGCTTATTTGTGCTTAAATATCTTTAATATTGCTTATTAGATTAGTTAGATCATCTGTTTTTGATTAGGTAGTTAAAAATCTTAAGTTTTCATTTCTGTCATTATTAATCTATAAAAAACCAAAAATAGTAGAAAGTAGTGTAAATCTTAGATTGCTTGCTTATTCAGTTGTTAGTTTATGTTTAATAAGTTAGTTAAAAGTTGTTTTTCATCTGGTAATTAAGTTTTAATAAGTAGATTTTAATTTCAAAAGCCTTTTCAAATCTGTCAAGAGTATAAAGGGGTGTTTGGTTTAAGCTACTTTGACCTCTCAAAGTCAAAGTGAGTTTTTAAAATTGTTTAAGTCAGCTTAGATTTCATAATTAATCATTAGGCAAAGAGGTTTCAAAAGTTAATTTTCATTTTTCAAAAAGTTATGGCTTATTATGATGGTTCCAGCACCAGGGCACTTTTAGTTTAAAGTTAGGATTGCTTATTCTTATTCTAGGTTCCCTTTGGCTTGTGTGTGCTTAAATTTGGTCTTAACTCACTCAATTGAGTGATGAAGAAGATTTAGGTAAGGATGCATCCAAACAAGGGAGGAGGATTAATTCTATTGATACAGATGAAGACATTACCCTAGTTAGTGTTCAAGATAATGCTGACAAAGAGATGTTTGATGTGGAAAGCGTAAATGATGAGAGTGTAGCTGCAGGCAAAAATGAAAAATGATGTTGAAGAAGTAGTTGATGCTGCTCAAGTTAGTACTGCTGCAACAACTATTACAATAACTACTAAAGAGATTACTTTGGCTCAAGCACTTGAAGCATTAAAAACTTTAAACCCAAGGTGAAAGGGATTATTTTTCAAGAGCTAGGTGAATCTACAACAACAAAATCTACACCAACAATTTCTTCACAACAATCACATGACAAGGGTAAAGGAATAACGATAGAAGAATCTGTGAAGCCTATAAAGAAGAAATATCTAATCAGGCTTGATGAAGAAGTTGCTTTAAAGTTACAAGTTAAGTTTGATGTAGAATATAGACTTGCAAGAGAGAAAGCTGAAAAAGAAAAAGAAGCCAGTATTGCTTTGATTAAAGAATGGGATGATATTCAAGCAAAGATTGATGTTGATTATCAATTGGCTGAAAGATTGCAAGCACAAGAACAAGAAGAGTTGTCTGTTGAAGAAAAGGCTACATTATTTCAACAACTCTTAGAGAAAAGAAAAAAAGCATTTTGCAGCTAAAAGAGCAGAAGAGAAAAGAAACAAACCACCAACAAAGGCTCAACAGAGAATGATAATGTGTACTTACCTAAAGAACATGGAAGGATACAAGCTTAATGATTTGAAGTTGAAAGATTTTGATTCTACCCAAGAGATGTTTAACAGAGCATTCAAAAAGGTAAATACTTTTGAAGACTCTAGAACAGAGTTGGTGGAAGGCAAAGAAAAAAGAGCTAAGAAGAGCTGATACAAGAGAGTTCAAAGAAGCAAAAGGTGGATGATGAGAAAGAAACATCAGAGCTTAAATAGTGTATGGAAATCATTCCAGATGTAGAAGAGGTAACAATTGATGTTATTCCTTTGGTTGTTAAGTCTCTAAGGATTGTTGACTGAAAGATCCACAAAGAAGGAAAGAAAAGCTATTATCAAATAATAAGAGATGATGGAAAATCTCAAATGTACATGATCTTTAGTCACATGCTTAAAAGTTTTGACAGGGAAGACTTGGAAACTTTGTACAAGTTAGTAAAAGCTAAATATAAGTCAACAAGGCCAGTGGAAGACTTGGATTTGGTATTATGGAATGATTTGAAAACAATGTTTGAACCACGTGTAGAAGATGCAGTATGGAGGAATCAACAAGACTACAAAGTGTTGAGTTGGAAGCTGTATGACTCCTGTAGAGTACATTTCTCGAGGATGCAACATGTGCAGATTTACATGCTGGTAGAAAAGAGATATCCCCTTACACCACCTACAATTACAAATATGCTGAACAAGAAGCTTCAGGTTGATTATTTTACTGAAATGGCATATTAGCTTCTTAAACTTCTCACAAAACAGCTTAAGAATTAATGAAGTGTTTGGAAGCATCCTCCTGGTGATTATGGAACTTTTAATAAAGAAACTTAATGATTTTGGAGATAAATATCAAGTTTAGGGGAGGATTGTTAGGATTAAAAGCCTTCTTAATGTTGCTAGTATTACTGTTGCTCATATCAGAGTTAATATTGCTCAGTTGTGTTAGTACTGCTCAAGAACTTCAAAGAAAAATGCTAAGTGTTTACTACTGCTAGTACAAAGACTGCTTGAAGAGTTACTATTGCTAGTGTAAATTTACTACTGCTAGTGCATATTAGTGCTGCTCAAAGACTTAGAAGAAAAACTGCTTAGTTACTGCTGCTAGTACAAAAGTTACTACTGTTAGTACAAAGTTAATGCTGCCAGTGAAGAAGTTAGTATTGCTGAGTTAGTTAGTACTGCTTATGTGATTTATATGAGTTATTTGTGTAAAAGATATGTATAACTTATTTGTTTAAAAGATTTGATATTCTTAAGAAAGTATTGTAAACCGTGTAGGACTCCTTGGTGTATAAAAGGATGTCCTAGGGCATAATTTTCATATATATAAAAAACGAGTCATTCATAGAATTATCATAGCTTCAAGGTCTTTGTAACCCTAATACTTTGACAGTATTTGTATTATTAATAATATTGGAGCTTTTGTTTGTTGAATTATATGTTCATATAATTATTGTTTCATTGATAGTTCTTCTTAATATTAAAGATTAGATTTCGCATAATCTTTAATACATTCAAACAAAGTTTCTACTATAGTTGTGTTAGATTTATCTAATATAACTAATCCTTATACAAGCTTAAGGAATTCGATCTATTGAAGTGGGATCAACATATCGTTTCTCAACTCATCATATTTGCATAGTGCCTACTGGAACCAAACATGCCTACTGTGAAATTAAATTCATGCTTATTGGAACCAAACTGGTTTAGAAGAAAGCTCAGAATCATCGGCTGCATCACTAAAAACTCGAGCTGGAAGAAGACCAAGTTTGTGGAGCTTCAAGATGCAATCAAGAATATTCCTCCAGCTCGCCCGAATGAAATCACCGTACCTAATAATAATTGAGTTACATCTTTAGCAAGAGATTGTCTAATAAGAGCAGAAATTTCAGCCAATATATTCATGAACTTTATCTTAAATTGGTCAGTTTTTGAAAATTTGAGCTGAAAGGGTAACAGGTCAAACGGAAAGTCTACTTTGTACGACCCCCTAAATCGTTATAACTTATTTAATGATTGCCGTAATAATATTATTCTTGGAAATATAATTATTGTATTACTTGTCGGTATAAAAAATTCAGAAAAAGACAAAAGTGTTTTAGGGTAAAGTGGTCAACCCAACCTAACCGGCCCATGTAAAACTACACAAAAACGATCGGCTTTCAACTCAAACCAGTTTTGAAATATGACCCAACCTGGAAGACCAACCATCTGCCATCTCTATGATATTGTCATAGGAATGTAAACACTACATGAAAACCAGAAGTAAACATTCTTACCTATTGGCGATGGTGAAAACTGTTATAGTTGCCATCCTGGCTTTCGCGTCATCTCCAAAGGCTAGAACTAGTTCTTTCGCAGAACATTTTCAAGATGATCCAGAACATCTTCAAGATGATGGCAGAGAGAAACAACCAAATCATCTAGAACATATTCAAGATGACGGCAGGCTGAAATTTTTGCAACAGCTAAGAACCCATCAATACAGGTTTGGAACACATCTTCAAGCTCAGCATGATCAAATACCATCAAAATGGCAGCAATTGTCGGGCCAGACATCACAACAAACATATCACGATCAAGGTGACTCCTTGAATCAGACACAATGAATGGTGCAGTTTTCTTAGACTTATGCATTAGCAAAGTGATCAAAATGAATTCATATTGTTCAGTGATCCTTTTAACCATAAACATAAGATCATACTTTTAATTTATAGCAATCAACAATAATTAAAAGATCAAATGGCGTTAAATAAAGGATGGACATAAAAGTATGATGTCAGCGAGTATAACCAGATCCCGGGCCGTTTGGAACAATTCTCTAACATTGGATGCACTCTGCCCCACCCATAAACCCGCCTCCAACTACTGGGCCTTCACCTCAACAACTGGAACCTTAGCCTCTGCAGCTATTGCCAGAGCTAATGCAGTCTTACCGATTCCTCTTTCACCTACAATTAGAACTCCCTGCAAAATTAATGCATATAACATCCTAACTTTAGAACACAGTTAAATGTAAAAGTAAAAAGCTTAAATTACATGGTATCTAGCTAACTGAAGATTACAATAAGAAAAAAAAAGCATACCCGAGGAGCATGAGCACCCATATCTTGGAAAGCGCGAGGGTTTTGTAGAAATGCAACAACCTTATTAATTTCTTCTCTCGTCAACTCAACGCTTGCAAAGTCTTTCAAACATATAGGCGGATTTTTCACTCTCTAAAGAAGTAGACATGCATGAATCAAACCAGTTACTTTAATGATAATGATATCAAATAAAGTTTAATGTGCTTTTAGTCCAGCTATGAACCTTCATCTGATCAAATGCATGGGTAATAGGGTCAACGTCTTCCTTCTTCTTAGCTCTTGCTCCTTGCAACCTTTTCCAGAAAAAGTATTTCTGCATAGCAATAGTAAAATCATAAATAAAATAATTTGGTGTAAACCATATAATAAACAATAAGCGTGTAGTCGAATGAAAAGAAAAATCTAAAGAACAAATCACACCAGCTTTCGTAGTTTCCTCATGTTTGGATTTTTGCGTCCTGGTCGTTTAACTACAAGAAGTTTGGGTGTTCTTTTCTTTAGATAATCGAATATCTTAGACAAAACATATAGGTATATAATGAACCTAACTGCAAACATAAAATACCAATTGAACTCCTCATCACTTTGGGATCTTATATCCTCTTCTGCCTCTGACAAAATGTCGTTAAAATATCCATGTTCCAGGCTAAAAATACTTTTTAGCAAGAATCTGTGGCGATTGTTCATAGTATCTCTCAGAAAAAGCTTATAGTATCTTTTGTGATTCTCATGGCAGCCTAAATGTCTCGAGGAACAGTCATAATGTGGTATCTAGATTCATATCTTGAAAATCAAAAGTTCCAACAAATTCATGAAGAACTTGAACACAAAACTCATCATGGTTACCTAAAAAATCCCCGACAAGACTCTTATCTAAACCAGCAGTGTACTTGAAGAAGCAAGCCATGCTCTGGGGATCCTTAATCTGCTTTGCTGTGAGAAAATCCTAGTCAGAGTACAAGCTTCCAGTTTGCTTCTCTACGTTATCGATGAGGATAGTGTAGGTAGCATCAAGGCGTCGGATGAAGGTATAAACATGAGAAAGCTGGCCGGTCTCACAAGGGACGTCCTTCTTGATTAATTTGTTTTCCCCGTTATATGTCAAGATGGCGTGAAACTTCTTTGTGGCGTACCCACAGATATCAGGTCCAAACATGCTGCTGTAGAAAACAACAAGAACATTAAAACCAATGCCTAATATAAAAACATAACAAACAAACAAGTGGGTAATGCATGTATGTTAGAATAAACAACCTGTATGGGGTATCATCGCCGAATTTTGTTTGGTCGATGTCACCACTAAGCAATTTCATGTAGCCACCATTGCAGTCAAGCTTCTGCTCATGCATAACAGAAATTTGGAAAACTAGAGTCTTGTCCTTGTTGCTGAATTCAGGGTACTCAGCAAAAATGGCGTAAAACCTATAGTCTTCACTGGTTTAAATACCTATTAACGCAATGGCAAAAAAAAATTTAGGTTAGCTGCTTGTAAATTCATAACAATCCATCGTGATTCAAAAACCAATAAAATACCTTTATCATTGGCATCTCCATTCCATTGACCGTAAGTATAATTCCATTCCCCAACCATGTTCTCATGCATCTTTCTTCCAGTCAGATTTAACCTACTGGCTTTCCCATCCATCTGAAACAACAAATTTAACATCAATAACTGAAATTTGTGTAACAATATTATTTAGCCACATAACAAATAATCCTTGTGGAAATGGTAAAATTACGACTAGAATAGTTTATGAACAGCTAGAAACATTCCCACACAAGCCAACATATTGCACGGTTATTAACTATTGCTACACACGTTTTTCATTACTTAAATCCACTCATTATAAGAATCATAAACTATTATTTTTAACCTGAATAAAGGCATTGATGATTATACATTACACCAATGAAACTCTAAAATTACAGTACAACATGTAATCAACGAAATAAACTCATTCTAAATATAATTAAACTTACAAAAGCCAAATGAACATAAATAAGCAATCCATTTCTTATCCTAAAACAGTCTAAAGTCGACGAAAGTGTTAATGTCTTTCAGACCTACCGCTGATCTATCATCAAAATTCTCGTCAACAGAACTTGCTTAATAATAACATATATAACCACTAACAATTCAATCCGATCTCAAATCAAATTGAATATGATCACAATTAATTAACATATCTGCCTGAGATAGTGATTAGTGACCATTATTTATATAAATGTCTGAGATACCTAGAAAGAGGAATCTGTAAAAGGTCTAAGAAAGCAGTCCACTGGCTAAAGACAATGCTTTTGGCGCCCGATGAGCGAAAGCTCACGCAGTAGTGCAGACACTTTTGATGATCCCACCAAGTTTTTTTCAACATCAACTCGAAATCGACTGTCGGTTGGTGTTGTAATAAGCTTCTACTTGCTCCCTTCCTTTCTGCCCAATGAAGATAATGTTCTCTTAGATATACACAATAACCCAAAACAAAAAAACAAGCAACCTAATGAGGCATAAAGTGTTTCAAGTCGACCCAAAGGCTCCTGTTTCGACATGTACCAAAATTTCCCATCATGACCAGTTACCCAACCAGCCCAGTTTCCGCATCTATAAAATATAAACTTATCTGTCTATACAGAGAAGAACGTGAATTTATGGTAAAAGAAGATACCTACAAATAGGACAGAGACCTGACATGTGGGTCCTACTGCATCATACAAACAATCAAGTGCATCATACAAACAATCAAGCATACAAAAATATTTTCGCACATAACTCAAACTAAATTTAACCTAACACATGCCCATACGTTACCACTTAAAACCTACTGCATCTCAGTTCAACTAAAGTGCATCAAACAAACAACCGAGCATGCAAACACATTTTAAACACATAATGCAACCTACCTTTAACCTAATTCATCCTTATACGTGGAAACTCAAAACCTACTGCATCACAGTTCATATTCAAGCGCATCACACAAACAACCAAACATACAAAACACATTTACGCACATAACGTGACCTACGCTTAACCTAATACATCCTTATACACGGAAACAGAACACCTGCATCATAGTGCAAAATCAAGAACACCACACAAATAACCAAACATACAAACACAAATAACCTACTACATCACGGTTAAAATAAAAACGTATTGCACATAATATGAAATACAACTACATCACAATGTAAATTTAGTGCATCATAGTAATGCATTCTACTTGAGACATTTTATCAAACACTTTGTATGCAACTTTCTTAAACACGTTTTGTAACCATTTTTTCTACATTTTTTCCAGATCTAAAAGAAAACACTATGTAAATTTAAATACTGGGAATGTAGCATACTTAGATCAATAAAAACACAAAAATGAACATTAGGTATCTAATTATGATCTTACTATCATTTACTCTTTCTATTTGCTAAATTAGTCAACAAAAACATAGTTTGAGGATAAGAAAAAAAACAAATTGATGTAGTAGCAAATGTTAGGGTTTTAAAATCTACTTACGAGCTGGAATAAAGCTTTTCAAATTCGTCTTCACAATTTCTTTGACGCAGTTGGATGATTTGATTATTTGAGATGATGAAATGAGATGAGATGAATTTCAATGTGTGGAATTTGGTGCGTGAATTATTTTAGAGAGAAAATGAGTGTTTGAAATGATGTATAATGACAGGAGAGAGTGGTTTTGGTTCGGTAGATAGAACTGAATTGTCGGGGTGTTTTGGTAATGGTCTATTGGATTTGCATTACTACAGCTTTGCCTCTCAAGTTTCCATTATTTACACAAATGACACTTTGCGTTTTTGATATTGCAATTTAGATCCAACGGTTGAGATGTCTTCTCATCCTTTTTATTTTAAGGGGCTTCTCATTGTATCCCCACCCTATATATATATATATGTGTGTGTGTGTGTGTGTGTGTATATATATATATATGTATATGTATATATATATGTATATGTATATATATATATATATATAGTGTGAGGTTCTTTTTAGAACCAGATAAATGTACAGAACTGCGAGAACCAATCTTGGCCTTTCATATATTGATCAACGATTACAAATAAAAGTGGCATAAAGGTAATAAACTAAAAATTCAGGTTATGTTATATAAAGATGGAGCTGGGGGATTTATGCGTATTTTATTTCACCCTAAAAACAACTTGACAAAAATTAATTTACATTTTTCTTCATTCATGTGACCCTATTTAACGCCGCTCCGATTCCATTCTTTTGACATCAAACTATTACCTTATACCACTCGTTTGTCACATCACCTTGATAACTTTCACAATTCTATAATATATGAGTCATGGGATGACTCACATTTTCTCCACATCACACAACAAAACAAACAAAAACCTTGTAGATCTGCTATTATACCATTTATCATTGAGTTAAGGTTTGATTTTTTTTATTCGATATCAAATCACGCCTTCTGATTTTGATTTTGGTTATTGCGACTAGGACAATTATATCTTTGATAAAGACAATTATGACCATTTGGTTATTATAATGTTTAGTTATTATGACAATTTGTACCTCCTATTGTGTTAACAATTGTGAATAATGTAGAGACATTAGGAATACGTGTCCTAATGCTAAGCTTGGAAAGGTATGATTATGAATGACACATTTATTTTCCTTAATGGATATGTTTACATGTATTTTGATTCTTTATATTTTATATGTTTGTTCATACAGGTACAAGTATGATGAGCAATATGAAAAGTGCACGTGTGTTTTGTACAAACTATCTAGCGAGAAGATAGTTATGATAAAAAAAGTAAAGAGTAAAGACACAAGTGCACGCAGTAGATATAAGTGCACATAAACTAACTTGAGTGCGTATATACAAGGGCATATGGATGAACTTAAATGCACATATACATACTGTTCATACAAAATAAGTGTCGGGTATAGACCTGGGCTCAAATCCTGCGTTGGGTTGGGCTTCCAGATGATTTGAGCGTTGGGTTTTGTATTAGAGCAAGAGAAGTGACGATTTCCTGCACAATCAGATAAAGACCGTTAGTCTTACTGTGGGGACGGACCCCACGGTTAGACTCCTGCACAAATGCACATATACATACCAAGAAATCGAGAATCTCTAATGGGGAAATTACATATGCATATACGGAAACACCATTTTGGTTCTATTAAATATTAGTAGACACGTTTAAACTTTTATTTATTAGTTACTTTTAGAATTTTTTATTCGAATTGTATATCACATGATTTTAGATTTTGTGTATAGTATTTTTTTTTAATTGTATTCAATACATGTAAAATATTTATGTTTGTCATTTGTGCAAATATTCGTGACCAAAACACATTACTATATGTTTAAGCAATTGAACACTAAAAAACTTATATAAAATTAGATTTTCTGAAAAAACATATGTGCACTTTACCTTTTCAAAACTAAACATGTTGAAAAAAAATATTTCAAAAAAAAATCCTAGAATTTAGGAGCTAAAAAAATGTTTTTTTATTAAAAAATATAATTTTACCTATATACCCTTATAATTAAATTAAAAAGATAAATATTAAAAAAAATCTTAGGGTGTGTTTAGTTCAAACAAAGAAATAGCAAAGGGAAATGCAATGGGTATATTGAGGAATATAATGAAGCATTGCATTCCATAGTTATTGCTTGGTTGATATTGATAATATTACGAATGGAAGATAGTTTTTTAAAAATTTGAAAAGCCACAAATAGGAAAATTGCAGAAACTCGTTGGTAAAGAATTCGAATTGAGCAAAAATTAAATCAAAGCATGAATTAAATAAATGAAGAACAAAAAGAATTGAACATGTGAGAAGGCTTGATGATGTGCGAATTGGAAAGAGAAACAAAAACCAAGATAGATGATAAAGATGCATGCGTACTTGATTAAAGAAACAAATTGAATCCAAGTAAACACAAAAATCAAGTTATTGGTTTAGAAGAAAAAACGAGTAAGTGTCATCTTTTTTAGTGAAAGTGAGGGAAGGAAGGTTATAGATTTTGATACCCCTCAATATGTTGGGTAATGGAGGATTACCTAGTAGTGGGTAATGAACGATTACATTCCTTACAACCAGGCGTCGTCTTTTTTTCCTTTACCCATTCAATCACCATATCACCATATTTTTTATAATAATTTGAACTTTTGGTAGTTTTTTTTCTTTATTAAGTTAGGTAATGATATAAACTTCGATGAACATTAACTAAGTGCAGAACAATCTCTCCTAATACTCCCATTTTATCCTTCTTGACACATTGTTTAGAAGCACTTGAAACTCTACTCTACTAAGCGTATTTTTCGTCCTCTCTGCTGTCAATATGAAATCCATATCTTCATTGATGTCTCTTCTAAATCCATTCCATATTTCTTTCTACATTACTATCAAAGTTGCAAACTAAGATATCATAGATTACTTCAAATTGCTTATTTGCCTGGAATAAGAAATCCCCAAAACCCGCAAACTTTATAGGTAACATTTCTCTTTTGATTGTAAAGCATTAAATTTGTACCTTCTGAACACTGAAAGCTGGTGTGCAGGTAACAAAATAGTGCATGCTCCACATCAGGTAAACCTGCCCGATGCTTGAAAGGTTACATCAACTTAGATTCTTCTCCCATACTTGTTTGTAATTTTTAAGAAAATGGGTGATTTTGACCATTGGTTTCATAAAAATGTCAAATCAATGGTTTACATTGACTGTAAACAAACACAGCCTAACTCATTATTAAAACTGTCAGAACAATGCAGAACAAGCTACGTCAAAAACCTCCCCAAACAATTCATAGGGCTCACTGGAATCCTACTCAGCCACTCACGTAGCTCAAAGGTTACCAACATGCCCTTACTCGAGATGCTTAACATCAAGTAGTTGTCAAAGTATTTGTCGAATTTCACTTAGATCTTTTCAAGCTTGCATAAAAGCACGCACTGCCAAAACCGAATAAAGATTCAATTTCTATGATCTAATAAAATCCACATAACGACTTAAATCAAAAACAAAAAACATAAAATCCACATAATGACTCATCTACGTCAGAAGAGAAATTTTGTAGTCGATTCAGCTTCTTTTTGTTTTCTGCTACTCCAGATTCCTCATCTTCTTTTTCACCTGACGATATGAACATATCAAAATTATGCGAGAAAGAGCAGTATGTTTGACCTTAAAGTCAGATTATCCTAAAGAGGAAAGGGTACATGAACATGAACAGATGCAGTAAGAATTCCTCCAAGCAGACCTCCAACGACACGGCCATCAGGGCTTGATAGAGCTATGCTCATACCACCTTCTCTTGATGTTACTCCTCCAAACTCACTAGGTGTGAATGTTTTGAG
>BQNB010032113.1:20243-50114 GCA_026074375.1 Tanacetum coccineum
ACGAAATCGTAAAAAAAACAGACGAAATCGTAAAAAAACAGACGAAAACGTAAAAATCAAAAGAAATCGTAAAAAAACTGACGAAAATGGATAAAAACTGACGAAAACGTAAAAAAACTGACGAAATCGTAAAAAAACAGACGAAATCGTAAAAAAACAGGCGAAAACGTAAAAAAACTGGCGAAATCGTAAAAAACAGTCGAAATCGTAAAAAAACGGACGAAATCGTAAAAAAACGGGCGAAAACGTAAAACAACGGGCGAAAACGTATAAAAACGGGCGAAAACGTAAAAACCCAGACGAAATCGTAAAAAAACGGATTAAAACGTAAAAATACAGACTAAAACGTAAGAAATAGATGAAAGCGTAAAAAACAAGCGAAAATGTAAAAAACGAGGCGAAATCGTAAAAAAACACAAACACGCAAAAAATGACGAAAACGTAAAAAGTTAATGATAATAATACACGCTTGAAAGCTGGAAAAAGTGACGGGCAAAAAAGAAACAATTAAATAAAGAAGATCCGCCTGGTTGCCCATTTAGTGTTTATATATGCCTATAAGCGCCCATTTGATGGGCAAAAAGTGCCTATAAGCGCCTATTAGATGGGCAAAAAGTGCCCATTTGATTTTTTACACATGCCCATAAGAGCCCATCAATAATAATTGGTGGGCAAAAAGTGCCCCCTAATTTTTAAAAAAGTGCCCAAAAGAGCCCATGAATTATCATATGGGCAAGATTTGCCACCTCTAATCGATAATCATGACTTTGTGGTTGAAATGAATGCACATCGGTATTATCACTGTTGCGTGAGGAAGACTCACCAATTTCTTGTACCAGTGTACAAAAAGGATTGATAAATTCAGCTTCTTGAAATGATGCATTAGGTGCTTGATCATTGTTGTTTTCCTCAGCTTGATCGTGTGTTGGATTGTAATATTCTTCAAGTAAAGGACTGAAGTAGAAAAAATTAATACTATTTATTACTATTTACAAACATATGGGAAGTACTTAGATGATACAATATCTAACCAAAACATATGCATTACTTAGATAATAAACCCGAGGATTTGCTCAACGGCAGTGTGAACAAATGCACACATTTAGGTCTGGTATATGGAAAGGCTAACCTGCTACCATTTCGGTATTTGTTTACCATATTAACAAAAACACAAAAGGCTCAAACTTTTAGCTGATTTAAGATTACGGGTTAACATGATAGGTTTGGATATCTTGAAAGACGTATGAAATAAAAAGATTACTCAAAGGCAGCTTTTTACTTCAAGCCAACTTACACAATTACAGGCTACTCAGATCACTTATTTAAAAACAAATGCAAGAAAATTTTGACTTTAAAACACCTGGTCTAACTCCTTTTCCTCCAGATCATAAGCGTATAATACTACTGCTTGAGGCTTCTTCAAAGCGTGCATGTTGGTCAATCTACTCATCCATTTTATCGTATTTTCTATACATTTCGAAATATTTTTGTCTTCGGCTAGTTTAAACGCTTGCAAGCTTCTTCTTTGTCCTCCTCTATCGGCCTATCCATTCAAGGTGCATGTTGATTCTTGAGTAGTTGTTTTTCCTCAGGTGCCAACAAACTATGCAAAACAAATCATAAAAGGCTAAACAATATAAGAAAAGAATACTAAGCTTTTAAGATTTTCTTCTTTTTGTCAACAACTAAAAAAAATCAAAGGCGTTATAATTACCTTTATGCGATACACTGCTCGATTCACATACCCGGTACACTACTCTGACATACGTTCTGATTACCCAACCTGCATTCATATTAGTTTTCGTGAGGCCTTTTCTTTTCGTTAGAAAACCGGATGAAGAATGATTCCACCTTATATTACTGTTTTCAATTAAAAAGGAATAGGAAATAATTTCAAAGGATACTTAGAAATCGGCATAATGCAGTAAATAAGAAACATCCCCAACCTTGAGGTTTCAGGCGGAAATCAAAAAGCATTCATCACTGGGGTTATTGCATAAAAAGTTTAGTCTATTTTGGTTTTGAGTAATTGATCTTCTTATACACCTTATAGATCCTAAAATTACAAAGTGTAGATACGCATATATTTCGATCATGTACAATAAGAAAATGAAGTAGAAGCATTATATTATTCATTCTCAGTGTCTAACATAAACCAATGTTATAAATTATCAAGCAGAAGCTATATATGAATTAGCAAGAAAATCACCTTAGCAGCAATAAGACCACTAATTTGATCCATGTCAGACATCAAGACCGCGACACATTTATCCAAACAATCTGTCTAAACTTCCCATAATCCTAATCTCTAAGATATGAAATCCCACCACAAATAAGTATCTCTTGACAAAAATCCATCAGTCTCTCCTCAAGCATCTCATAATCCATAACCCCAACAACTGCAAAGTTTAATGCACCTTTCTCATGCCTCTTTCCCTTTCCACTCTTCTTCTAACTATAAGACAACATCACACATTTAAATCACTTACTGATTTCAACAAAATCACACTTGCAAAAAAATAAAATCTACAAAAACATTAAAATATAAAAATACTAGCTCCTAGGCCCGCAATAGGGCGACTATCTCAAAATTATCAAGATAAAAATTATTAACATATTAATTAATGGTAATTTGAAGATAAATGAATACAAAAGATGGTTACGGAATGGTGTACATAAACTATATAATAGTCTTCAACTATATCATCAATTAATATAAATTTGATCGACCATGGAATACAATTGGAATAATTCATATGGGTTACATTGCTGGATTCAACAATCAACTCTATATTAGCTTCAAAATTGTAAAATTGATGTTAACCGGAACACAGTAATTCAAACTCGAACAAACAATACTAACCATTCATTTAATTATAAGCACAAACATGCTTCTAGATTCTTTTTATTAATGTTCAGTTTGTGGGTTATTTACTCATTGTATAAACTCACGGACCTTCATAATGTCCAATCCGTTGCCATGGACCATTTCACTTCACTTAATTCGTATGTTTTGTCTTTAGTATGTCAATGTGGTTGTTTATTTTTGCCTTCAAGGTTACTGAAAGCACAAGCACGACAACACACGTTATACACTAAAAAAGGGGAATGATGCATGTTAGACTTAAGAAAAGGCACTTAAATTATATGCTCTATGAAACAAAAAACACGTTATATTGACATCGTTATTGCTTGAATTGATTAAGTATATTTTTCACTGTACTTTATATATACTATAGTGTTCAACCCCAGATGTTCATACTTCACATATTTGATTACTTGGTCACAGTGACACACATGACATTGTTACAGAAAAATTAAAAGAAAATTTAAACTTAGAGCTGTGAACGTTTTTATGAATTAATGGTCAGAGTCGTTTTCTGGAGCAGAAAATACAGCGATGAGTTTAACTATATGATAAATTTCATACCTTCTCTTTGACCTCATGAAGACCGAACAACTAAGCCTCATATATCAATGTTCATTATTTTTACACTAGAAGGAAGTAATGTTACCTCTTTCCATTTTACCATTAATCAGTTGTGCTTCCTGAATATTTTTTGCATACCATCTGTTGAAAAACACCCTTCATAAATTATTGGTTTATGTAAAGCTCAGAAGGAAAACATGCGTTGTCATATATAGGCGAAAATTTTCGTTACTGGCATTCGGAATCTGTTAGAAATATAGATGGAGAATTTCTACCCACATACCTTTTTAATGGTTGTCAATTCAGGAAACTATTTTATTTATCTATAATGGGTTTAAGACACATTTAAGAATTAGCTTAAAAGTATACAAATTTAAAATAACTTACCTATGGCTTCTTGCGATCACTATGAGAAACTAAAGCATAATCCTGGGTAACATTTGGCAAAGCTGATCCAACACTATCTTCTTCATGTGTCGTGTGACCTGGTTAAATGTACCAAAAAACGACAAACAACGTTTATCATCTCATGAATATACAATAAGATAGTTTCAGCATTCACGTTCGCTTTATAAACATGTTTCAGCAGGTAGCATTCCGCAAGATATTGTTAATTACCTTGTAGGCGTGGCCACGATATATTGAAAGATGTAGTACACTTTTTTGGCCTCTCTGTGCAATTAAAAAGCATTAAAATCAAAGAAAGATCGGAAGCCTAAGATAAGCTTAAACAAACCACCCTCCAACAAACCAATTTTTATAAGGCGTTTCATATCAATTTCAGGATTATTACATAGAAGGAATTAATGTACCTCTTTCATTTCCACCATAATCAGTTGTGCTTCCTGATATCTTGTTGCAACCATCCTGTTGAAAACACCCTTCATAATCTATTGTTTTATGTGGACCTGAATTTATTCAACTTCTCTGGATCATTAATGACATTAAACGATTTTTGTTAATCCTTAAGTATACGTTTTTTATTTGGGTTACTGAACCTTTTCACTAATTTGGCTTTCTGACCTTAAAACAAATACACCATTATACTGGCGAAACCTGAGTAATAACGTATTTGTAACAAAAAAAACAATAGTAACTTAGGTGAACATTTGTCCAAACTTTAGTAAATTTTTACTATACTTATCGTTTACAACTCACTTGGCTACTGTTATTGAATGTCCATTTGACTTTTACGCAAGTGCACTTTCAGTAAGTGAGAATATCTTAGACATTGTCACGCCCCGACAATGGCGAAAACTCGAGAATGCAACATAATGATCAATCATAACACAAGATACAAAATAGAGAAAACTACATTGCAAAAACTTCAAGTGCTATGAAGACCATCAACCTCGAACAACCTCGAGTGATGTACCAAATCGCAACTAAAATCCACAATCTCTTACAATTATTCAAATGCCCACACATGGGTCCATAATCCAAACTTAAACCAAAACTTCCGAATACTAAAGCCAAATAAACTAAACAAGCAAGACTTCACATGAAATTCCACTCGGGATACTTCTAAGTCTGCTATGACACATCACCAAACTACTCTTTTTTTACTTCACCTGAAAATGATACTCGAAAACGTCAACAATAATGTTGGTGAGCTCGTAGGTTTGACCTTAAACCCAAAAGCTGTGCCAATATTTCAACAGTGGACAATAGTACTATATGACAGTGAATATATGCAAACAACCTTAGCATCACCGCTAATCAACAACCATATGTCACTTACGCACTTAAAGGGCCTACCAGCTGGAGCACTAAAATTAGGACAAGACCACACACAAACGAGGGTAGGCGTACCCATCCGCTCTAATAACTACACAAATACTGGGTAGGCGTACCCATCCGATCTAATAATCTCATAAATACTGGGTAGGCGTACCCATCCGATCCAAACAATCATGCATCACATAATATTCACATAGCAGTCATAAGCACATATCTTGTCCCAAAAACAAAACCACATTTCGCACAGATCAATTCAAAATATTTCAAAACACATTTGAGTATCATTTTCTCCCAACGGAAAAACAGTAAAAAGTGGGGCTACGAGAACTCACCTCAAGCAAGTCTTTAGCAACCAAATCTCAATCACACAAGCAAATGCAACGACGCCCGCATACGACCTAGCCCAGTTAATTTCCAAATTTAATCATCCAATTTCAAAATAATCTTCACGTTTGATGCATAGAGTTTAGACGCGTTGTACAATTACTTACAACAATTTAGTGGGGTGATGGTTGACGACATATCCCAACAATCATATCAATCCCATTACTCAATAATACATATTTATACTATTTAGAGAAAATAGATAAGTAATATAAGTAAATATTTATAATTAATAGTTATAAATATATCTCGATAAGTTCATTCGGTAACCTTAGTCACCTCAAAATAATCATATTAGAGTTGAAAATGAAACGTTTACTCATAGTAAACATATTCGAGAAAAATTATATTTTTCGTCTTTTAGTGAATTTATTAAATAAATAAAATAATTAAATAATATTTTATTATTTAAAATCAAAAATCATGTTTTTAGGAAAATTTCTAAGTATAAACCTTTTACGAAATTTCGACATGACCTGCACGCTCATACAACGCTTTCCAAGGTTTCAAACCTTATTTTCAACATTTTTCATAAATTCGACACTTTTCGACAAAATTCTAAAATCTCAAACTTTAACGTTTACTAAAACGTTTTTCCTAAAATATCGTTCAATATCACTCCGTAAATACATTTTCACTTTTAAAAGTCCGTCAAAACTCTCATAATGACTAAATATCACTTATTGGGCTTTAAGGCTCAACAAGGGTCCATTGAAACATTTATAAGTCCAAAATACAATCCAAGTCCAAAACCAAGGTCCATTTACATATATAAGCATATACTCATAAGTAGAAAATAATATGGACCACAATAAGCTCCATTAAAGCTACGGCTTTTTTAAAATTAGACCTTATTTGGCGCCGTGAGTCCTTAAGCTCCAAATATTACTTATATAGCTTGGGAAAATATGCTAATAAGCTCGTATCGCATTTGGTTACTTACCATAAAGCCTCAAAATAGTCCACAAACATTACGTCATAAACATAAAAAATAGACAAATTCACTATGGGTATTTTTTGTGGCATTAAGCCCAAAATAAGCCTAGAATAGCTTAAAAATAAGCCGATATAAAGCTATCAACGCTATATATAAAAATAAGCTATTTAGAACTTTATATGCAACATCACGACCACATCATCAAACTACAAAAAAATCTTTTTTTCTTTTAAATCCAACCCCCACACCCCCAAACTAACACTTTTTCTTTTTATTCATTTCGTTTCCAAAAGATCAATTTGCACAACGGATCAACTTGTAAATAAACTTCTATGCATCATAACAAACCAAATAGGACAATCGAATTTAAAATTGAAAACTTACAAGGAAAATCTTCAAAAATGTAATATTTCGACCACGAACTGGACCAACCCAAACGTTGTTTAAATGAATACACAAACACTTGTAATAACTCGAATAACACGTTTCGATCAAAAGTTGGAGAAGTTTATGGTGTGCAGTGGTGGTTAGGTGGCGGCACAAAACACAATGAAACAACACTTGTGTGAGTGTATTTTTTTTGAAATGAAAAATGAGAATAATGGAGTGTTGGTTGTAAAAATGGAAGTTAAGGTGTACAATGTTAGAAAACTTGCTAAAATAAAGCCATTATGTCCCCTCTTTGACTCTATCCCACGGCAAGAATCCTAGGAGGGTTCGGGTCCTTCTTATAGTGTCAGGATCACTTAAATACTCGTAAAACTCAACCGTAAAATTTACCCCAAAGTTAATTAGCATTTTTATTCACCTTAAAAATACTTTTCCATTAACCTAGAGTATTCACACGACATATTTACACTTTAAACCCTATCTCATCTGGATATTAACGGACGTGTCAGACTCGTTTTTCGGCATTTATCAAAATTCACGGGTCAAATCATCTGGAATACAAATAACACAATAATACCTTCCAAAAGGGATTATTAATCACAATTAAAACTTTTTCACCTACAATTCTCAATAAAATCACACGTCAACATAGTACAAAATTAATTAATCTGACAAAATTCAAATAGTCAAAGGGACTATAAATGAATATTCAGAAACACAATAAAGCGGCAAAAAGGTTACATTCTACACCTTTAAAAGAATTTGGTCCACCGAAATTCAACTTCACATCATCACTAAACAAAATGCCGGGTACTTCTATTTAATTGATCTCCACGTTCCCACATGAAATTCAGTTGCCACGTTTTCGAATTCCATCGGGAACCTTGACGATGGCAATCCTACTTACGCTTCCAGTTTACTTATCTTCTCTTTCCAAAAATTTTCACAGGGCTCTTCACAAAATTCAACTTTAGAATTCATCTGAATTCTCATCCAAAGGCACTTGCAGTGTTGGATCAGCCAAACACTTCTTAAGGTTTGACACGTGGAATGTGTCATGAACACCGTTCAATTCCTCAGGCAAATCTAACCGATAGGCCACAGGGCCTACTGGTATGTGTTTAATTACACACACCTTTTACCTTTAAAAACAAGTTAAAATAACCAAAAACGGACTTAAAATGCCAAAAATATGCTTGTTTTTGCTTAATATCGTGTGTTGTGCAGGAAACGGATATCTACAAAAACCGGACATCGGAATGAAAGCATGGTAAAGACAAAAGTCAAGGACAAAGCCCAAGTGTGAAAAAGTCAACAAAGCAAACCCCGACAAATCAAGTCAAAAAGTAAGAAAAAATAAGTTTTAGGGGCCAAAACTGCCAAGTCCTAATCTCATTTATTGTAGGGAAATTAAAAGAAGATGCTTGTGAGGGCTATACTGCCATTTTCCCAAAGTTATAAACCATATAGGGGCCGGGGTCAATTATGCCAAACGCCAAAAAGTTATACACCATATAGGTTTGACTTGTGGTGTTATAACTTTTAACATTTAGGGGACCTTTTCTGCTTTTATCCACAAAGTTTTCCCCCACTTGGACTAAACTGAAAAAGACATATATCCTTGAGGGGCCAATATTGTGACACAAAACTCTAAACAACTTACCCAGTTTTTAAAACACTGATTATCTTCATCACAAATTACTCGCCATACTTCTTAAAACCCCCCCCCTCCGGTCACTTTCCTCCTCGTTGACCTCTCCGTAACATTCCAAACATGCTCTTAACCTAAACCATCCCCTCCACATGGATGTTGCCAAGCTGGCAATCCAATATACCTTCAAGGTCGAATCTTAGGTGGGGTTTATTTGTAGTGTGGCAGTACTCAAAACCATGGGCCAGGTTGTGTTTGTGTTGCTACACTACTCACTACAACTACTAGACGGGCATTTGTCATCTTTATAAAGAAGCTCAATGACTCTAGGGTAAGATAAATGTATAAGGGAAAAAGAGAAGAGCCCAAGCTAGTAGTTATTCTATATAAGCTTTGTAAGCCCTTGAGGCAAACCATGTAGTTTTTTAGAGTTCAGTTTTAAGTTTTTAAGTAGTCTAACTTTTATGTACTTGTATTTTTAAGATTAATGAAAATTCAGTTTGATGTTTTAATTTTTGTTCAAAATTCTTAAGTTAAGTCTTTTAAAGCTCACATAAACCACTTTATAATCTGTTTGAATTACTATACAAGAATTAAGAAAGAATAAACAAAAAAGGAAAAGAGCAAGGTCTGGAATTATAAGCTATTGGATGAATGGGCAGAAATGGATGGCCCATTAGGGTTCTTAGTTAAGCTTTTATAAGCTAAGGGTAGGTTAGAGCTTATTTAGGTTCAAACATTCCTGTTTTGAGCAAGGATCAAGGTATACTCCTTTTTAAATTTTTGCTTAAAAGTTACTGCAGCATTGCTTATTTTCAGCTTATTGATGACTTTTTGTGCTTATTTGTGTTTAGTTATGCTTAAGAATGCCTTTTAGTTGCTCTTGTATCATTTACTTGTCAATTGCCTAAAAACTGTCTAGTTAGCTTATTTATATTGTTAGCTTATGAGCTTCTTTTTCAAGTGCTTATTTGTTTTTGCTTTTCACTTTTTATTATTTAATATTGCATGACTAGTAGTTGTCTTTAAAATTTTGAGCTTAAATCAGTTTTTATTAGTTTTAAAATCCGTTTTTAAATTATAAAGGGGTGTTTGGTACAAGCCCAAAATGGGTCAAAATGGTGTCATCATGGGTTGTGGCCATTTGGCCAACTTTGGCTTAAGTCATTAAGCTATTTTGAGTCTGTTTTCCAAAAATTTTAAGTCCAAAAAGTGTTTTTCAAGTTTTCTAAGTTGTCTCTTAAGTCTGTTAGTTTTAAAAGAAGCTCAAAGAGCTTATTTGGATAAGCTTTAGTAAACCTAAGTTGTAGTGCTATTTTGGTGTCACTTGTGTGTGCAAAATCAACTAGCATAGCCTTAGGGAGTTCCTTGTGGTTTTGTTAAATTTGTTCAACATTTTTTCTAAGGTTTTCAAATGTCAAAGTAAAATTGCTTATTTCTTCTTTGCAAAGATCAGCAGCTTTTTTAAATTGTTTTTAGAAGCTGAAAAATTTGTGCATAAGCTCACTTAGAGCTATGCTCAATCTGTCTTAACTTTATTTTTCATTTTGAGCTTATTTGACAGCTTATTTTAAGCTGTCAAATTAAGCCTTTTTTTAGTAAATTTGCCCTGGTGCTAGGGGCTTATCTTCAAGCCAACTGTTCTAGCTTATTAGGGGATCTCAGCTCAAGCTTTTGGCTTTTCTAAAAAGCCAATAAGCTCTTTTATAAGCCCCTTTAGTTGTTTAGGACTTTTGCTTGGCCTCTAGGTCGCTTAATATTAAGTCAAATTAGGCCTTTGGATATTTTTAGATAGTGTAAGAACAATAAGCTTAATTTCTTTTGCTGGCTTATTAGGTGCTTATTAGTGGTGGATTCTGTTCTTACTTGCTTATTAGGTATATTAGTGGCCTGTGTTTTGCTTATTACTTAATTTCCTTGTATTTTGTGCTAACAGTCAAAAGAAAAAAAAGCCAATTTTGCCTTTAGCTTAGTTCAAGCTATCTGTCTAATGATTCAGCCTTTTCCAGCCTTATGTAGATTTGTTAGATTTTAACTCATAAGTGCTTATTTAGGATTAGGTTAGACAACCTTTCAGCTTATTTGTTCAAATGGTAGCTTAATAGTCCAAAAAGTCAAAAGCCATAAGCCATTTAAGCCTTAGCTCACTTTAAGCAAACTGTCAAACAAAAAGCCTTTTTTTTAGCTTATTCTTAGCTTTTCACAAAAAGTCCTAGTTATAGAAAATGATAAGCCCCATGTGTTCTACAAGTTTGTTTAAAAAGTTTTTTTTTTAAAAAGAGGAGATAAGGGGAAACCCGAGTGAGCAAGACTCGAACCCGGGTCTCACCCTCAATACACCTCTTTTTATAATCACAACCTTACGCTGTACCTTTGGGTTCTTTTCTGTTAGACCCTTGTTGCACTTGGATATATTGGGTGGTGTCTTTGCCATATTAGCTATAAGCTCGTTTGAGATTATTTCAGACTTATTTATTGAAGCTGATTTTGGGCTTCTTTATTTTTCTTAGGTAGGATAGGGTCTTGTATTTTAGGTAATTGTTTTTGAGGAATTTTTAAAAATAGTTTAGTATTTTTATAATGTAATTTCGTTAAATGTTTTAAAAATTCTAAAATACAAATATTATCAAAAATAATTTTTTTTTAGGAATTCTTTGTCTATTTTACGTAGGGAAAAAATAGGAAAAAACTTCGTTAGGCATTAATTTTGCAACTTTTGATTTTTTAAAGACGGGTCTCGGGGTCGGTTCTTGTCTTGACCGTTTTTGGGTCAAACGACCTCCGTTTTCAGTCAAGTATTTTTTAAACTTCCATTATTTGTCATTTAGAACTTATTTTAGCTTTTAATTTTGTTTTAGGTTTGAATCTGCAAAAAAATTTAGGTTTTTAACCTCATTATTCGTGCCCGTTTAAGATTTAAGTCTACTTAGCTTTCATTTTAGGTTTTTCTCATTCGGTTTTATGCTTGTTATTGATTAATTTAGCTTTCTACTCTCCTAATTCATTATCTCATTCAAACTTAATTTTTCGAAAGTATCGATTCTTCAGCAAGATAAACTTCGTTGGGGGATAACGACCGGGGATATCTATAATTCTCTCGGTTTCATGATTGTGTTTTCGATTTATACTACTATATAATTTTATTATATATATATATATATAATTGGAACAAATCGATTTTTGGCGCCTACTGCCGGGGAGGCTGTTGAAACGATTATCGTTTACGTTTGTCAAGTTGTGTTTGAATCTGTGAATATTACATTAAAAAACCAAAAAAAAAAAAACAAAAGATAAAAAACATTGTCTTTAATTATAATAAAATTCCACAAATTGGTAAAAATACCAAAATTATATTCTCAATCGAGGTATTAATATAATAACTTCTGTGACCTTTTTTTGGTTCCCAAACGTAACAAAAGTGATTTAAAAACTTGCTTGTTTTTTGTAACTTGCGAGGTTACGGTTCACCTTTTTTAAAAGTTAAACAACTCTAAGAGCGGTTTAATGCGGGTGGTTCCTAGGAACTACGACCCCTAAAGGAAAAAGGATTTAATAGCTCCGCGCTTTCCTATTCCTCCGTCCTTTGTTCGTTTTTTCTTGTTCGAAGAGATACCGAGAAGTGTCGATTATTAGGTTTTAAGTTGTCTTTTATCGTTGTCGGGTTCGTATATTAATATTAAATTGTGAATTTACTTTGATTAAACAAAGAGAAACAAAAAAAAAAATTTAGTTGTAAATTTTCTTTTCTAGTGTATGACAATCGTTCCAACTCGTTAATCTTCATAAGATCAACAACACCAGGCACCTCCACTGTTGATTGAACAATTTATCTTGATGAAACCAATTGAAATCCAGATCCCTAGCTCCGCTGGATGTAAAACGGACTTATGGCTAAGGTTGCTTTGAAGCAAAACCCACCGCAGGTTACGAGGATGCTTCGTTGTGCCCGATATCACCCTGCGGACAACTTTGTGCTTAAACTACGGGTATGCTTAACTCGTTCAAAACAAGCAATTCTTTTGGAATGACAAAGGAAGAATGTCCTCAATGCCACATCCCCCGTATATTTCAACACGATCACTTCTACGTAGAAGTTCCCAAACTGTCCGAGTACGTCGGTAAAGCTTATGCTTTTCCCATTTTTCCCTCGAGGAGGAGCCCGGATTTGCTGAGAAGAACCCTTCGTCGTTCAAAATGTGATGATCTGTTTCAAATTCATCAAACAAATTTCTTGCCTCCGGTCTAAAAACAAACCAATCTTCGAAAATGGAAATCAGAGATTTCAACAAAGATTGATGAGATGTTTTATGAAGCAGGGGACGATTTAACGTTCTTCTTTGGGCATGTCCAAACCTCTTGGATTTTCAGAATTGCTCACTCGATACATTCTATAATGCCTTGACTTAGGAATCAATATTCGTTAAATTCGCCAGGGTGGTAACTTTTGGATAAAATGCTCGTGATTGCTCTATGTATCATTGAAAGCAAATCCAAAGTTCGTAATTCACGTAACAAACCAGTTGTTGCCAAAGTGAGTACGAGCACTTCCACCCCCGGAATCTCTTCCGATGTTGCTGAGTTGAAAGATATGGTGAAAGCTTTCTTTATTGATTAAGAAAAAAATAATCTTCGCTCCTACTCCCGTCAAAGAGGTTGAGAAGTTGTGATACTTGCGGTTGTGTGCTCATTTCCTACAAACTTGTCCAGCACCACTGGAATGTTATCGATGTTAATATCCAAGAATATGTCTCTTCACTGCAGCGTAGAGCTAACTACAACAAGGGAAACACGGTTTTATCGAGCCCGATTTCAAATCAATTCGACCTCCGTTTTCCTTCCGCTTCTAAACAATATTAATGTGAAAATCAAGGAAACAATTCAGAAAATAGTTACAAACCCAAAACGAGGGAATTTCATTCAAGCTCCAGCTTTCCAACCCCCGGTTCATCAAGGTCAAATCTACGACTCAGGTTGTTAAACCTCCTGCTTATCAAGCTCCCACTATCAAGCTCCAGCTCCTCAAATTATAAAGGTGTATCGAAGGAAGAATTTCCAAGCCTACATAAAATGGCTAATGATGTTGTGGGAAGAGACATGCAAACTCCAAGGTCATAAACATTCAAGATTTCAATTGAACGATATCACGGACATGCTTTCTAAATTTGTCACTTCCAATACCGCCTCTACTTCGGGAACTCTCCCTAGTAACATGATACTAACCGAATGGAGGATTTAAAGTGTATAATTTATTACCACTCGAAGTGGTGTAGCTTAACGGGACCCACGATTCATATACGTCCTCTCCTTTAAAAGTAGTAGAACGGAACCCGAGGTCATAAGGGACATGATGCCATCCTATATACCGGAAGCACCGGGACGTTTCAACCTCCGGGTTGTCCCTGTTGTTCATCATGAAACAATCTCTGGCCGTAGAAATGCTCAGTTAGTGCTTCAAGGCACTAACCAAAAAGCGTCAATTCCATTTCCCTGCAAGAGAAAATGATGAAGACGTCGTGAAAAAGCTAACGACCAAAATGAGAAATTTCAAAAATCTTTAGAGATTTGAGTTTCGAAAATTAGCTTGACGGATGCCTTGATGCTTATGCCAAAAATTCGCCTCGACTTAAAAACCTTAATCGGAAACAACAGAAAAGTTGAGTTGAGTGAAATGGCTAGAAACCCTATTGAATGAGAATTGCTATGCAGTCATCCAAAACAGTTACCAAAGAAATCTTGGAGAATGGCCGATTTCTTATTCCATGTGAATTCTCCGGGATTAATACATGCAACGCCTTGGCCGATCTTGGTGCAAACATTAATCTTATGCCATACTCCGTATGGAAAAATCTCTCTCTTCCCGAACTAACCCCGACTTGCATGACGCTAGAGCTTGCGGACCGTTCAATCTGTGAACCGATCGGTATCGCTGAAGACGTTTATGTAACGGTGGGAAAGTTCCAATTTCCTGCAGACTTTGTGGTCGTCGAATTTGAGAGCCAGTCCCTCCGATACCTTTAATTCTCGGAGGAGTTTACTTAAAGACCAGTCGTGCATTAATCGATGTATACGAATGTGAGATTAACCCTCGTGTTGGCGAGAGGCCATTTTACATTTAAATCTGGCAACAACTTCGAATTGATACACGGCTAATTACAATCATATGACGGCAAACCGAATTGTAGTCATGATATGGCTTTGTGGAAGGAATACTCTCCTAAGAATTCTTGGCTTCGCAAATGTAGATCTCGAGTGGCATACTCCTACCCCATACTTGATCAATCATTTCTAACCTCTCTACTTTAACTCCATTTTGGGGACAGTGATTTTCTCCTTTCGGAGAAGCCGACTCTTTGTGGCTATAGAGGGGGGGGGGGGGGGATGATCAACTTTCACCGGAAGTTGATCCAACATTTATGACCCTGATGGGGCATTCTTCTCCCTCGAAGCTAATTCTTAATTAGTGATCACTCACCACCACTCCCAATCAGAAATTATTTTCGGGAAAACGAAAAAGATCTTTAAAATTGTGAAGCAAAACTCTTCAGTGAATGAGCCCTGAGGTTGAACTCAAGGGACTTGTCACCTCATTTAGAAATATGACATTTCTGGAGGGTAACGACAAGGTTGCCCGTTCAATATTGCAAAAGATTTAAAGAATGAGGAAAAGGCAGCTCTAATTAAGGTTCTAAAGGCCCACAAGCGAGCCATCGCTTGGAAACTTTCTGATATCAAGGGTATTAACCCCGAGTTTTGTACCCACAAAATTCTCATGGAAGAGGACTACGAACGCACGGTCCAGGTTCAGCATCAAAGGCGTGGTAATTAAAAAATCCTATGACGGCCATCAAGAAAGAAAGTTGAAAAGGCTTCTTGAGATTTCTTGATTGCCGATTAATTTAATCCGATCTCTGAAAGTTCATGGGTAAGCCCGGTTGCCATTGTGTACCGAAAGAAGGGTTGGCATGTCGTCTTGTCAAAAAACGATGAGAATGTTCTGATACCGACTCGATTGGTTTCACAAGGGATGGAGAGTATGCATTGACTATAGAAAGTTGAATGAGGCTACCCGAAAGGACCATTTTCCATTGCCCTTCATGGATCAGATGCTCGAAAGACTCGCGGGAAACCAATTTTATTGTTTCCTCGATGGCTTTTCGGGTTATTTCCAGATTACCCATTGCCGCAGGACCAAGAAAAGACAACCTTTACTTGCCCATACGGAACATTTGCTACGTCGCTGCCTTTTGGGCTATGGCAATGACCGGCCCGTCTCACAGATGTATGTTGGCAATCTTCCAACGACTATTGATCGAAAAAAAACGATGGAACGTTTGGTGGAAGTGTATATGGATGCTATCAGTCTTCAGGGATTCTTCTCTAACTTGCCTATCCCATTTGGACAAAATGTTAAAACGGTTTTGTGAAGGACACCAATTTGGTCCCTCAATGGGGGGGGATCAGAAAAGCCCATATTCCTGGTAAAAGAAGGGCATTATTATTGGACATAAGTCTCCGAAGTCAGGAAATGAGGTCGACTCTTGAGTCTTAAAGTTGACGTTACCTTATCGCCAAAGCTCCCTCACTAGAACTATATGAATGGTGGATCGGTCCGAAGTTTTATTGGGCATGCGGTTTTTACCGCGTTTCATACAAGATCTCAAAAAGATCCGATCCCCATGACTCACCTGCTTTGAAAAAAGAGACTCCATTTTTCTTCTTATCAATAGAGTGTTATGAATCCCTTTAATACACTTAAACAGGAAAATTGCTGAGGCTCCGATTTGTTGATTGCTCGCGGACTGGGACTTGCCCTTCGAACTAAAGTGTTGATGCAAGTGATTTTCAATTGGTGGCAGTCTAGGGCAACGAAACAAAACATAAGCATTTATTTCCAACCAATTCACATATGACCAACAACCAATCCACTATGCCAGCAAAACCATGACTGAAGCTCAAGCACACTACACTACGACCGAAAAAGAATTACTTGCGGTAGTGTACGCTTTTGAGAAGTTTCGGTCGTATCTTGTTTTGTCTAAGAGCATAGTGTATACCGACCATTCTGCTATAAAGTATCTCTTCGCTAAGAAAGATGCTAAGCCAAGACTGATGCGGTGGATCCTTTTGCTCCAAGAATTTGATGTTATCATCCGAGACAAAAAAGGAGCAGAGAATCTGGCCGCCGATCATCTTTCCAGACTTGAGAACCCTCATCAAGATAAACTCGAGAACAAGGAAATCACTGAAACATTTCCTCTCGAAACTCTTGGATCGGTTGCTCTTCGTGTTGATAGTACCCCATGGTTTGCAGATTTCGCAAACTACCATGCGGGGAACTTCGTTGTCAAGGGAATGTCATCCCAACAGAAAAACAAGTTTTTCAAAGATGTCAAACACTACTTCTGGGATGACCCCTTCTTGTTCAAAATCTGTGCGGATCAAATGATCCGGCGGTGTGTGCACGGCAAGGAAGCTCTTGACATTCTCGAAGCTTGCCACAATGGACCCACCGGGGGACATCACGGTGCAAATCTCACCGCCAAAAAGGTCTTTGATGCCGGATTCTTTTGGCCTTCAATATACAAGGATGCACACGAGTTGGTTAAAAATTGTGACTCGTGCCAACGACAAGGAAAAATTTCACAAAGGGATGAGATGCCTCAAAATTCCATCCAAGTTTGTGAAATCTTTGACGTTTGGGGCATCGACTTCATGGGACCCTTCCCATCTTCTAAAGGCAACAAATACATACTTGTGGCTGTCGACTATCTGTCAAAATGGGTTGAAGCAAAGGCGCTCCCCACCAACGACGCCCGAGTAGTTTGCAAATTTCTTAAATCTCTCTTTGCCAGATTTGGTGCTCCCCGTGCCATCATCAGTGATCGTGGAACACATTTTTGCAATGACCAGTTTGCAAAGGTCATGCTTAAATATGGAGTCACTCATCGTCTCTCCACCGCGTATCACCCACAGACAAGTGGGCAGGTTGAAGTATCGAATCGTGGTTTAAAAAGAATTCTTGAAAGGACAGTGGGCAAAAATCGTGCCTCTTGGTCGGACAAACCCAGGATGACAGCTTCCTGGGCCTTCCGTACACGTACAAAAAACCCATCGTGTGCACTGCCACTGCCGTACAATCTTATATAAGGAAAAGGCATGTCATCTGTCCGATTTGAGCAAGAGCATAAGCTTACTGGGCCCTTAAGCATGCAAACTTTGATCTCAAAACCACGGGTGATCAACGCAAAGTTCAACTAAATGAATTAAGTGAACTGCGTGATCAAGCCTATGAAAATTCTTTGATTTACAAAGAGAAAACTAAGAGGATCCATGACGCAAAGATCAAAAACCGCGTTTTCAACGTCGGTGATCAAGTCCTCCTCTTTAACTCAAGATTGAAAATTTTCTCCGGCAGTTAAGTCCGCTGGCAGACCATTTACCAATTTTTTATTTTTGTTCAAGTTTTTCCATATGGCACCGTTGAGTTATCCCAAAACTCCGGGCCAAACTTCAAAGTAAATGGTCATCGTCTGAAGCACTACTTTGGAGGGGATGTCCCTGCTATGGATATCCCGGATCTCCAAACCTTCCCTAAGGACAATTAAATTCAGGGAATTGGGTCAAGCTTAGTGACCCTAAACAAGCGCTTCGTGGGAGGCACCCCATGCTTATCCTAGTTTATCCGTAGTAGTATGCTAGCTTAGTAGTAATGAATAAGTGTTTAGTTGTTGTGAGGAGGCTTGCCTCTACCTTTTCCATGTTTTGTATTTTGTGTTGTATTGTCCAGGATGTCCCAGATTTTTGAAGCCTCTCGTGCTCGCGGTATTTGTCCTTCGATCACAAGAGCTTCAAATCCTCAGCTTCATTTTGGGAATCCGATATCCTAATCTTATCGACTAACGTTTATCTTTAAGCATAATTCATAAACGGCTTAGGATTTACGTAGAGACCCTTCGTAAAACATTGAGGACAATGTTTCATTCTAGTATGGGGGGGGATTTCTTCGATTTGATTTGTGCCGTGCAGCTTTGTTCTCACGTAATCCTGTTGTTTTTTACCACCAAATTTAAAAAAAAGAAAAAAATTAACAATTTTCAAAAATAAAATAAGTTTTTTTTTCACAATTTTGACTTTTCTGCTGGGTAAAAATAAATTTTGACTCGATTGGGCGTGTTGAACTCTAGCTTGTTCCTTAACGTTTAGACTAAGCATTCGCGGAAATTCGCAAAGAACGAAAAATGATAGTGTTAAGTAGGAGCTGGATGCTAAACAAGGATTATTTGGAAATCTTAAGAGCTCATGTGTTAATTTGTCGCCTTTTCTCCATAGAGCTCTTAACCTGATTAATATACGGCTACCTTTGAAAATTAAAACGTAAATCAATAATTTTTTATGTAGTATATAGCAAAATCATTAGCCTTAGTTCAAATTGATACTTGAATTTTCAAAAAGAAGACTTTTCCCAATATAAAAAAAAAGATGAATAAAATGCAAAAATATATACATAAATATAAACTATGAAGTGGGCTGATAAAAGTTTGCTGCATCTTGCCGGCTCACAACCGATGTTACAGCCTTCTAAAGAAAGCCCATAGTAAGAAAAATAATCGAGGGGGGGACTGGTATACGGCGGAGCGAGGGGATTGCGTTTGCATCTTGCCGGCTCACAACCGATGTTGCAGCCTTCTAAAAGGTCGAGGGTTACAATTGCATTAAAATTAAGTGTGAATAAATAAATAAAAGATCTATTTTTGTTAAATTCAAATATGCTTTTGAACTTTGGCTATTTTATTTTATAAGCTATGTGCATACGGAAAACCTAAGAGTTTATGAAACCTAAGGTCCGTGAGTCCCGATACTAGTCTCTGTGGGGTGTCAAAAGCCTGGTCACTTAACCGCAAGGTTGGAAGTGCCGAGAACGAAAGTCGCTACATGGGATGATCTCGCCTTCAAACTCATTATCTCGGTGTGAACGTGTAACATAAATGTTGCAAAACGTTGATCCATGGTTGAAATTCAAAATAGCACATACACCTTAAGATATAAATTGTCGGGAGTGAAAAGTTTACAAGTTGCAAATATGAGTAGTGTTAGCATCTTAACTCATAATTAACGGTGATTTCGTTTTAAGCTTGGTTTGGAATAAGTGAAAAGTCAGGAACGATGAATTTATCCTTTTTGGGGCATTCTCGGATCGAAATGCATCTTGTTCTATGATCCCTTAAAGTTATAAAATAACGAAAGTCAAACGTTCTAGTTAGTTGATTAATGAAAAAATGAAAAATACAAAAAGATGTGTAGGAATAAGTGTATATATATAAAAAATGGTAAAGACGGGGATTTTCAAAACTTTTGAGTCTTTAACTCCCTTGATGAACACTTAGCTACTTTTCGAGGTTATTAGTCGAGGGTGATTAAGATTCTTAGTTTTCTAAATGCTTACTTCATAGCATTGCGTGAGGACACGGCAATACCTTAGTATGGGGGATTTTGGTATGTGTTTAATTACACATACCTTTTACCTTTAAAAACAAGCTAAAATAACCAAAAACGGACTTAAAATGCCAAAAATATGCTTGTTTTGCTAATTGTGTTGTGCAGGAACGGATATCTAAGAAAAGGACAAAAAACAAAGCCAAAACGACAAAACCGGACACGGAATGAAAAAGCAAAGTCAACCAAAGTCAAAGAAATGGTTAGCAGCAAAAAGTCAACAGTCAAAGTCAAAGCCGACAATGAAGAATACTTAATAGGTCAAACCCGAACCCATCTGATGGGCCAGGAAAGCCCATTAGTATATCACTTGAAGACCAAATGGGCCCAAGATAAAGACAAAAGCCCATTTGCATCATTCATGAAGACTGTGAAGCCCATTTCAAAGATAAGGCCTAAATCAAAGCCCATTAACCCTTTTTATAAGCCCTAAAGAAACTACAAGGGCTTATATTGCCATTTGATGAAAGTTTGAAAGACAAGGGGTGAATCTGCCAAAGGAAGATTCTTGTATCACAAAAGGACTTAATTTGCAATTGGTTATATATACATGAGGGGGCGTTGTTGTTATTTTTCAAAACTTCATAAAACACAAGGACGAAATTTGCAAGACATATATAATCCTTGAGGGGCCATTTGTGACAAACCCACAAACCCACACCCTGTTTTAAAACACTGTATATCTTCTTGGTTTGTTTCCCGCCAAATCAAAGCACCTCACAACCTGTCCCTCTCATCCCTCGTTGACCTCCCCACATCACTCTAAAACCATCACCACCAGCAAACCCCACCCCCACATGGGCACTCGTCCACCTTGGCAATCCCCAACTCAACCATTGGACAAGAATTTTTAAGGGTTTAGATCGTTTTGAGTGGGCAACAAGATTAATGAATGGCTCAGATTTGGTTTGTGTTTCTACACACACAACAAACACATATCCTCATTTGTCTCTACAAAGAAGCACACAAGGAACAAGACAAGGGGCCAAGACCAAGACCCTAGCTCTTACATTTTTCTATATAAGCTTTGTAAAGTTTTGGAGCCAGTAGTCTAGTTGAGTTTTAAGTTTTTAAGCAGTTTAACTTTATTGTACTTGTACTTTTTAAAATTCAATGAAATTCAGATTTGTGTTTAAGTTTACTCTTGCTTAAAGTTTCTTTTAAAACCTCATATAAGCTCTCATATAAGTTCTCATATAAGCCGTTTACATTTTTGCACAAGAATTAAGAAAAGGAAACCAAAAAGAAAGAAAAAGGTGTGCTGAATTAAGCTTATGGATGAATAAGCAGAAAGGGATGGCTTATTGGTTTTAGAGTCTCATGGGAGACACTTAGGGTTTGGTTATTAAGCTTTGAAAAGCTTAAACTCATTGCCAAAAGCTTGGACAGGTTGTAAGTCCCCTATTTATCTTTTTCAAATTTTGCTTATTGCTACAGTAGCTCAGCTTATTTAGTGCTTATTTATGCTTTTTCCTACTTAGTTATCTCATTTATGCTTGTTCATGTTGTTATTTGCTTGCTTGGGCTTTGTTTAAGCTTAAATTGAAAACTGCCTTAAAATAGCTTATTTCTACTGTTTGCTTATTAGCTTATTAAAGTGCTTATTTCCTTTTTCTTTTTACCTTTTAGTGCTTAACATTGCTTGTTTAATACTTGTCTTTAAAAACCTGTGCTTAAATTAGTCTTAAAAGCCTTAAAAATCTGTTGTTAAAAGTCTAAAGGGGTGTTTGGGACAAGGGAACAAATGGGTCAAAATGGGTTAAGGATTGGGTTGAGTCTTTAAGGCTTATATTGATCACGCATTTTTTAATGGAGATTAATTCATTTATAAAAGTTTTAGGAGTCAAAAATTGGATTTTAAAGGATCTAGTGTTGATGGTTAAAATCTGTGGTGACAGATTTCATTCAAAATGCTTATTTGATAAGCTTGTGTTTGCCAACTCTTAAACCTCAATTCTGTGTCCTTTTTATAACCCAATGCAGTAGAAAAGATTCATTTAGTTTATCTTTTGTGTAGTTTTAACTCTGTCAATCTTTTTGTCTATTGTCTTTAGCTTAAAAAGTCCCTTTTTCAAAGTCCTTATTTCAGCAGCTTAAAAAACATTTTTAGCTTTCAAAATCCTGAACATGATCTCTTTTCAAGCTATGCTCATTCTGTTTTAACTTGGATTTCTTGTTGGGGCTTATTTGAGGTCTTATTTATAAGCCTACATTTTTTCACCTAGGAAACCTAAGAGCTCCCCTGGTGCAAAATAGCTTGCTTATCAGCAATTCTTTAGCTTATTTCTAAGTTAATGTTTAGTGTTTCTTTGCTTTTATAGAAAGCTCATAAGCTGTTGTTTAAGCCCTAGCAGCCTTAGACCCTAAGACCCCCTCTAGTTGCTTAATTTTAAGCCCATAGTTACCCCTTTGGCTGTTTAGTTTGCAGGTGTATGTAGTTTGCTCATTTCCTTTCTTAGCTTATTCAGTGGTCTAAATTTGCTTTTTCCTATTGTTATATGCTTATTGAGTGTGCTGGTGTATCTGTGATTGCTTTCCTCTCATTTTTCTTTGCTTGATTCTATCTATAAGCCAAAAGCCAAAAGCTATTTAAGCCCTTAGTTAAAACAAGAAATTCTGTCTGTCTTAATAAGCATTTATCTGCTTATTCTTTAAGCCTCACAAATAGTTGTAGTTTTATAAAATGCTCCCTTAAATGTATTTAACAAGTTTCTAAAAAAAAAGTTACTGTAGTTAAATAAAAAAAGGTGAGAGTGGGACTCGAACCCCTCCCCTCACGCTCACAACACAACACACTTACCACTCGGCTCCGGTAGGGCTATCCAACAGCCTCTACATCTTTTATTGTTTTATGCCTTTTTAGGCCATTTAGCTATAAGCCCGTTTAAGCTTATTCTGAGCTTATTTATAAGCTCAATTTCGGGTTTCTTATTTTTCTTAGGTAGGTTTTAGGGTAAAGTATTTTAAGTAATTTTTTCAGAATTTTTAAAATTAGTTTAGTATTTTTTATAATTTAATTTCTTTAAAAGTTTTAAAAATTCATAAAAAATACAAAAATTATCAAAAAAATATTTTTCTTTTTTAGGAAATTTTCTTTAGTCACATTTTACGTAGGAAAAATATTAAATCTTTCGTAGGGTCATTTTTATAAACTTTTGATTTTTAAAGCTCGGGTCTCGGGCCCGGTTTTCGTTTTGACTCGTTTTAACTCAAATTAACTCGTTTTTTTTGGTCCTAGTCTTTTTCATTTTTAATCATTAGATCTCTAGAGTAATTAGAAGTAAAAATTTCAATGTAAGTTAATTTTTAAGATTTTTTAGGTTTTTGACCCCTTGTTCGGGATTCCTGCTCTCGTTTTTCAGTTTAATTTCATAATTTTTAGGTTTTTCTCAATCGTTTTTGCTTGTTATTGATTAATTTAGCTTTCTACACTCTCAAATCATTAATCTCATTCAAACTCTAATTTTCCGACTGTATCGATTCTCAAGCACAGCCTCGTTGGGGATAAACGACCCGGGGATATTCTATACTACTTCTCGGTTTCATTGATTATTTTTAGATTATACTTATTATATATATTTTATTATATATTATATATATAAGAGGTGTTAGTTTTAAAAACAAACAATCAAGTACTCATGATAAAAATAGATTAGGGTTTGGCACACAAATGGATGATCTGAGTAATAAATCTGAAACTGATAGTGAGAACAGTTTGACTGTTTTTGAGGTAAGGTCTAGTGATGAAGAGAGCACACTAGCAAATAATAGGTTCACTAAAGCAAATGAGTATCATGCCGTTCCCCCTCCAATTACAAGGAACCCACTAACCCCAAGAGCTGATATATCATTTGCAGGACTAGATGAGTATGCTTTTAGAAATAAAATCATAGAGTCTAAGACAACTGAAACTAACAAGACTGTAGGTAACACAAATGAAGCAACTATAGTAAAACCTAAGTCTGTCAATGAAACAGTTGTGTCTAAATCAAAGATTAATAGGGATGAAGTCATCATTGAGGATTGGACCTCAGATGATGAGGATGATGTGTGTGCTGTCAAAACTGTTAGTTCTGTTAAGCCTAATGTGACTCAAGCTGTTAGGAGTCAAGCTGATAAAAGTGGTCAAACTTCACAAAAACAAGGGATTGGTTTTAAGAAAGTACATAAAATAAAAGCTTGTTTTGTTTGTAAAAGCACTAACCATTTGATAAAAGACTGTGATTTCTATAAGAGTCCTGAACCTAGGGTTAAGAATGTGGTCAATACTGGGGAGAGGGTAGTCAAACCAGTATGGGATTATGGCAAAAGGGTAAATCACCAAAACTTTTCAAAAAAATTGAAATACCCTCATGCAAAAAGGACCTTTAACCCATCAGCAGTACTAACCAGAGCAGGTTTAGTTAATACTGATAGATCAAATGTTAGTACTGCTAGGTCTATTAGTACTGTTAGGCATGTTTATACTGTTAGGCCTGTTAGTACTGCTAGGCCATTGGCCTCAAAAATAGCACAATCTAATAGTGTTATTAGACCAAATCACCCAAGATTGGACATTGTAAGACCAAAAGCCTCAAACTCACCAATCAAGAGGTCTTACTCACCCAGACCAGTAAAGACCCAAAGACTTAAAACTGATGTTTGAAAACTTTTGGGGTTAAAAACATGACTACTGTTGGGACAAGGGCAGTAGTTAGTAAGGAAAGGTGTAAAATGTCCTTAAGAAAGCTAAATGGGTATGAGAGGCCAATATGAATTAACCCAGGATCATGTGTACAAATATAATGCTCTAACATGCACAAAGAAGATTGAGTATGTAACACAAAAGGGATTTCCAATCAGTATTGACTTGGATCCCTAAGAGATACTATTCTCTTCCCAAACCATTTGTGCAGGGAAATCCAGAGATCTATTTACAGGATCATGCAGTGGTTGCTCTAGCCATATGACTGGCAACAAAGCTTATCTTCAACTATGAATATTTAATGGAGGCGTTTTGTGGATTTTGGAAGTGACCCCCAAGGAGGTAAAATAAGGGTAAAGATTCGTTATTTAGGCAAGGGTTCATCAGAAAAGATACAAGACCAACTCAGGAAAAACATACTGCTTCCACTAACAACCTCATAAGACAAGGTTTTCCAGTAAAGGATTTGTTCAGATGCACAAGCACAACCTTAGAAAATGCATCCCCAGACAAGAGAATATACAGAATTCCAAAGATTTCTTGAAAAGGAAGGACAACATCAGTGCAGAAGATGAACACAGTCTGGCAAGATGAATTGAGAATGGTTACTCAAGAATTGATTGCTAATGCAATGAATTATGTTTTCTAACAAGCCCTTTGAAGAAGAAAAGAGGAGAATTGCATCTCAAAAGAAGGCAACTCAAGCTACCAGTACTAACCAACTTAGTACTGATAGGCCATTTATTAGTACTGATAGATCATTTGTTAGTACTGATAGGTCTAACACACCCAATGTTCGTGCTGCTAGTACTTCCACAGGTGCAAATGCTAATGAATCATCATTTGTCTATCTTTTAGGCAAAATACCTATTGATGCATCTACTCTCCTTAATGATGATTTACCCATTGATCCGAATATGCCTGACTTGGAAGATGCTTCTGATACTCTCCTAAATTATGGAATATTCAATGGAGCGTATGATGATGATGAAGATGAGTGTGTAGTGCTGATTTCAAACACATGGATAACACCATTGCGGCAGTCCTATTCCCACACTTCAAGAATTTTATAAGGATTCATCAAAAAGGACAACTCCCCAGGAGATCCTAACATCATCCGTTCAAACAAGAGGGAAGATTCAAAAGGCTTCTTCAGCACAACAAGCCTTAGTAAGTGACATTCACAAACAGAAGAGAACAAACCATAAGGATCATCCAAACTGTTTATTTGCATGTTTTCTCTCTCAAGAAGAACCCAAGACTATATCACAAGCCTTAAAGGATGAAATATGGGTTGAAGCAATGCAAGAGGAATTGCTCTAGTTCAAGTTACAGCAGGTTTGGATACTTGTGGATTTGCCTTTTGGAAAGAAGGCAACTGGCACTAAGTGGGTTTACAGAAACAAGAGAAATGAGAGAAGCATTGTTGTGAAGAATAAAGCCAGACTTGTAGCTCAAGGTCATAGACAAGAAGAAGGAATAGACTATGATGAGGTTTTTGCACCTGTTGCTAGAATAGAGGCAATCAGATTGTTCTTAGCCTTTGCATCATATATGGGATTTCTTGTCTATTAAATGGATGTTAAAAGTGTTTTTCTCTATGGCACAATTCATCAACCTCCAGGCTTTATTGATTCTGGTCATCCAAACAAAGTCTATAAGGTGGTTAAAGCTCTTTATGGTCTACATCAAGCTCCTAGAGCTTGGTATGCGACACTCTCTTCTTTTCCTCTGGAGATAGTTTTAGAAATATCATAAACAAAACTTGTTTTATAAAAAAAGAAGAAGAGTGACATTATGTTGTCCAAAGTCTATATGATGACATCATATTTGGACTATACTAAGAAGTCTATGTTTACTGCATTTAAAGAAGTTATGCACAAAAGATTCCAGATGAGCTCCATGGGAGAGCTTACATTCTTTTTGGGACTACAGGTGAAGCAACAACCTGATGGAATCTTCATTAGTCAAGATAAGTATGTAGCTAACATTCTCAAGAAGTTTGATTTTTGCTCCATCAAAACAGCTACTACTCCTATTGAGTCAAACAAACCCTTGGTTAAAGATGAAGATGGTGTAGAGGTAGATGTGCATGAATACCGATCAATGATTGGTTCCCTGATGTATTTGACTGCATCAAGGCCAGACATCATGTTTGCTGTCTGTGTCTGTGCAAGGTTTCAAGTCACTCCAAAAGCTTCCCATTTACATGCTGTAAAGAGGATCTTTAGATATCTCAAACATCAACCCAAACTAGGGTTATGGTATCCTAGGGATTCCCCTTTTGAACTAGAAGCTTTCTCAGATAGTGATTATGCAGGAGCCAGCCTTGACAAGAAATCAACAACTGGTGGATGTCAATTTCTTGGTAGAAGACTCATATCTTGGCAGTGCAAGAAGCAGACAATTGTGGCAAATTCTACTACTGAGGCAGAATATGTTGCAGCTGCTCATTGCTGTGGGCAAGTACTATGGATACAAAACCAAATGATGGATTATGGCTTTAACTTCATGAACACCAAAATCCATATTGACAATGAGAGCACCATATGTGTTGTCAAGAATCCAGTTTATCACTCAAGAACCAAGCACATTGAGATTCGACATCACTTCATAAGGGATTGTTATGAGAAGAGATTGATAGATGTTCTCAAGATTCACACTGACTCAAATGTTGCAGACCTTCTCACCAAAGGATTTGATGTTACTAGGTTTAACTTTTTGGTGGTCAGCATTGGAATGTTAAATCTGTAGTTACATTTGAGGGGAGGTTAAATTGTAAAGTTTGTACATACTAGTTTACATTAATACTGCTAGGGTATTAATGCTGGTAGATAGGATATAGTTAGTTCAAGTTCATGGTATATTGTAGCATTTTTCTTGTTTTTTGTTTTTGCACTCACTTTTCAGGATAAGCATGGATTTGAGGATGGATAGATGCAGTGCTGGTAAATTCTACTCATATATGGTCTGTAAGTACTAAGTATTAGAGTTAATTCTGGTGGACTACTTGTTAATTCTGTGGACTTCAAGTTAATTCTGGTAGTCTATAAGTTAATGCTGGTAGTCTATATGTTAATTCTGGTAGACTATATTAGTACTGGTAGACTAATTTTAATACTGGTAGATGACCGTTGGTGCTGGTGAGGGAAAATTGACTTTTCTTATTTTAAATATTACCGTTAGAGATTTTTACGGCGCGTACTTCTAACATAGGTTTTCTATTTGGATAATTACTGCACTTTCTTCAATAAAATATCTTTCTTTACTCTAAAGAAACTTCTTTTACACACGGTCCAATAAGAAACCTTGTTATTCATCGATAAAAACTCAATTCCCTCTCTCTACCAGCACTTAGTAATTCACTCGCATCAAACCCAAGATTAGAATTTACATTCTTACGATTTCTGTTCATCAACGAGTTCATATGGCCAACCTAAAGTACTCAGACAAGCATAATATGGTCGCTTTCCTGAAGAAACCAAATGAAAGTGTTGGTTTCACTGAGGTAGTGGATTTTCTTAAAGGTACATCTCTCAGGTATGCCTTAACTCATAATCCTACTATCTATGACTCCCTAGTCAAACAGTTCTGGCAAACTGCCACAGTCAGAACACTTGCTAATGGGACTCAACAATTAGTAGCATCTATAGACTCTAAAGAGTATACTATTACTGAGGCATCTGTCAGAAGTAAACTTCAATTGGCAGATGCAACAGGAATACATAATTTATCTGATGCTGAAATATATGCTGGATTAGCCACATTGGGGTATGTTACTGAGGGTAAATTAACTTTTTGGAAAAAGAATTTTACACCCCAATGGAAATTTTTAATCCATCATATTTTACACTGCTTAAGCCCTAAGTCTGGTGGATGGGATCAATTTGGTAGTACTGTTGCTACTGCATTAATCTGTCTATCTAGTAATAGGGTTTATAATTTTTCTAAAATGATTTTTGATGGAATGGTTCATAACTTGGAGAGTAATACAAAATTTTTAATGTATCCAAGATTTTTACAAATTATTTTGGACATTAATACTGAACATAAAGGAAAGTATTTAGCCCCAACTTTGACCAAAAAGCTTTTTGCAAACATGAAAAGGGGTTATGCAGGGGATATTGTACCATTGCTGCCTGCTATGTTGGCAGGTGCAGCTATGGATCAAGGTGAAGGATCAGCACAACCAGCTGAACCCCATCCCACACCTGTTGATCCACTACCATCCACATCCCTACCACCTAATCAATCACCACCTCATTCACCACATCAATCACCACCTCATTCACCACATCAATCACCACCTCATTCACCATTTCAATCACCACCTTACTCACCACCTCATTCCTCACCACCTAGGTCATATGAAGCACCTCTCCCTGAAGGTAACACATCAGGAAGTGCTGAGGCCAGTATACAACTCAAAGAATTGATGGTACTTGTACCTAGCTTGGTGACCAGGGTTACTAGTTTGGAGAAAGAGTTGAAGGACACCAAACAGACCTTAGGGAATGTTGTGCTCAAATTGGTAAAGAAGGTGAAATCTCTGGAAAAAGCTTTGAAGAGGAAATCCAAGAAAGTAATTGTGTCTGCATCAGAGGGTGAAGAACCAGAGGATCAGGGGAGGATAATACAGGATATTAATGATGATCCTCTAGTTTCTTTGGTTAGAGAATCCATGAAAGAGAAGTCAACAAATTTTGTTACTCCTACAAAAGCTTCAAGAGAGGCTTAAAAAGAAGAAGAAATTAGTCCTATAATCTTGGAGGCAGCTAAAACTTTGTCAAAAAGTTGCTTCTCAAAGTGTTAGCAAAGCAAAGTCGACTGATAAGGGCAAGAGATACAGGAGGAGAGCAAGGTCTATGGCTTAAAAGATTAATACTGAATTGGATGCTGAGGATGAGATTAATACTGGCAGAGTTGAGATTAATTCTGGTATTAAAGATGTTAATACCGGTAGTTCTAAAGTTGATACTGGTAGAACATCAATTAGTACTTCTAGTATAATTCATTCTCCTAAAAAGGGTCAAAGAGAAGAAAAAGGTCAGATGGTTAAAGAGGATATCCAGGCTACTCATAAGACTAAAGAACAAATAAGACAAGAAGAAGCTGGATTGGAAGAGGCTATAAGATTGCAAGCTCAAATGGATGAAGAAGTT
>BQNB010032114.1:0-33719 GCA_026074375.1 Tanacetum coccineum
TTAGCTTTGTTACTTGATAAACAATCTGTGAATTGCTACAAATCCCGTGGAACGACCTAGACTTACCTAATACTATATTACACTCGAATAGGGTATACTTGCCCGAATGTTGTGTTTTTAGTCAAAATCGGTATTTCTAGTTATTATAAATTTAAAGCTTGTGAAAACACACATAAGGTACAAAATTGATATGGAAGTGTTCAGAGAGATCTTCCAGACTTTCCCTAAACTTTCTTATCAAGAATTTAATGCACTTCCCTTAGATGAAGAAATTGTTTCCTTCATCAAGGAACTTAGACACAAAGGAGACATTAAATCTATCACTGGCGTGGTTGTTGATCTAATGTACCAACCATGGAGAACCTTTGCTTCAATCATCAACAAGTGTCTATCTAGGAAAATAACAGGTCTTGACAAGTTGCGACTTTTAAGAGCTCAAATTCTATGGCGGATGTTCTTTAAGAAGAATGTTGACTTTGTCGCACTACTCTGGGAAGACTTCACATTCCAAATAGAGAACAGAGACACCAAGAAGCAAGAGAAAATGTACTATCCTAAATTCATAAAGGCTATCATTCATCACTTCATCACCAAAGACAAGTCAATTTCTATGAGGAACAGAATGTTTATGCATACTGCAGAGGATGACAGCATTTTGGGTCCCATGTGATTTTTCTACAAAGCTGATGACTATCAAGTGTATGGAGCACCACTTCCTAAAGTAATGACTAATCAAAAGATGCGGGACTCTCCTACCTACAAGACCTATCTCATATTTGCTACTGGTGCAGCATCTCCTAAGAAAGCAATGAAATTCAAGAAACATGCTTCTCCTTCAAGGAAGAGAACACTTGTTACCATGGAAGAGGAAGAGCATGAACCTGCTAAGAAAGTTGTACCTTCCAAGAAGCCTTCTAGAAAATAGTCTACTGGTGTACAAATCCTAGACACTCATGGTGTGTCTGTGTCAAAGAAGAAGGCACCAACAAAAACTGATAGAAATAAAGGAATTGATTTGTTGTCTGAAGCTGCCTTACTTGAGGAGGCTCAAGTGAAGAAAGTTCTTAAGAAAAGCCAACAGGAAACAACTATCCATCAAGCAGGTGGCTCAGGTGATGGAACTGGTTCTAAATCAGGGGTTCCAGATGAGCCAAAAGGCAAATCTGCTGACACAAATGAAGGAACTAGTTTAAAACCAGGGTTCTCGATATGTCCAAGGCTGAGTCTTCTGAAAGTGAGTATGAATCTTGGGGTGATAGTGGTGATGAAACCAATGTACAAGGTGATGATGAAGATGTTCAAGATAGTGATGATGATCTTCAACAAGCTAATGATGAACGAACTAATTCTGAGAATCAAATGAAAAATGGTGAAGATAAAGAATCTGAAGATGCATTCGTACATACTCCTAAAGACTATGTACCTGCTGATGATGTAACTAATGATGAGACCAAGGATGTAGATGAGGAATAGTATGAAAGGATCAGTGAAGAACTATATGGTGATGTCGATGTTAGATTGACAGATGCTGAGCAAGCTGATGAAGGCGAAGAGGATGCAGAACAATCTCAGGTAGATCAAGAGGCGGGAATTGCTCAAGCTCAGGTTGCAGCACAAGCTTAGGTTGTAGCACAAGCTCAGGTTGCTGCATAAGCTACACAGATTGCTACTACTGAACTTTCTCTTGTAAGTTCAAGTCGTTCTGTCTCTTCCACATTCACAAATGCGATGCTCAACCTCGAGAATCTTAATGCCCGTGAAACTAAAGCAATCTCGCTATTGGATATTGCGGTTCAACATGAAGCTCCACGTACCTCACCACTTCTCACCATTCATGTTTTTGTTATCCCTGAACAAAGTGTCTTCTATCCATCTGATACAGTCATAACTGCTCCAGCACCAACCATTTCTTCACTTCTTTCCTCCCTCTACCATGCACTTCAACAAATAACACCAATCCTAACACCAACAAACATAGAAGCTACAACCTCAACTCCTATTGTTCTAGAATCTGAAAACCTCAATGTTATCCATCTTAGACTATCAGACTTGGAAAAAGTAGTCAAAAAGCTCAAGAATGTTAATCACTCTTCAGCATTCCTTTCAACAATCAAATTTGAAGTCCTAAATGTTGTCAAAGAGTACCTTGGAACAAGTCTGGATGATGCTCTCTATAAGGTGCTTCAGAAACACTCAGCTAATATCGCTAAGGATGAAGATGTTATGGACAAAGGTGTTGCTGATGAACTAAAGAAGAGGGAACCAGATGATGCTGATAAAGATGAAGACCCTTTCGCTGGATCAGACCAAGGGTTAAAAAGACAAAGGATAAGCAAAGGAACTGAAACCTCAAAGAAGACGTCTACTACAAAGGACGCTTCTAAAGGAAAATCTCCTGCCACCTCTTTAAAGTCTTCTAAAGTTAAGATTGACCTTTTAGTTGTAGTTCTTGGTCTATCAGTATCTTTAATCTCTTTAATCTCAAATCCTTTTTGCTTAGTCTTATTTTGGCTCATGGTAACCAGAAATTAAGCAATAGTTTCATCATCTTTGAAAACAGTTGTAGGAGCAGCGCTTTCATCTGAATTTCCATCTTTTAGCTCAACGGTACCTTCATTTGGCTCAGCAGTACCTTCATTTGGCTTGTCGGTACTAACTTTTAGATTGTCGGTACTAAATTTTGGTCTGTCGGTACTAACTTTTAGCATGTCGGTACTAACTTGATCTTCAGTACTTACTCTTGTTTCTTCACTGTCCTTCACTGTCTCCTCATCATGAGCATCCAAGTCTCCATGTAATCTATTGCATCATCAAGATCATCAAAAGTTGGATCTTTATGCACTGTTGGTTCATATTTGGTAGGTTTCCTCCCTTGTTTGGATACAGACTCCTTCTGCATCAACTTTGTCTTCAAAGACTTGTGCCTTGCCAATCGTTTCTTCATGGAGACACTCTTGATCCAAGCATTATGGTGTGAGATAACAGGTTTAGCCTTCTTCTTTAGCTGCTTGATCTGAGTCTTTAAATCTTTAATTTGTGCAGCTTGAGTTGTAACCTGTTTACACAAGGAAACACAAAGATCATACACACTTTGGAGTGTCAGGCCATCCTTATTCCCTGATAAGGATCTATCACTGGATGACTGACCTCCATGATTTCCACCAGAACCTTCTGGAATGGAGTCAGGAATTGGGTTAGAAGAAGAAGGTCTGAGGAATGGGTCAGGCTGTGGCTCAGACTGGTCTTCACTTGGGTGAGTAGGAGAAGGTGTGGGTTAGATTTCAGATGATCTTTCTGAAACTGCACCTTCATCCTCTGTTGGTTGAGCCAGCATAGAAGGAAATAAAGGGGTCACATTCCTAGAAATTTTTTTACCCTTTTTAACCATAAAAGAGAAAACCTTAGTAGTCAAAGCATTAATAGGGAAGTGGTCTAAGGGGACAGGCACATTCTTGAGTTGGTTAGTCAAAAATACTGGAATAAACCTTGGGTACATGACAAACTTCTTCTTTGCATCCAAATGCCTCATCATACCATCAAAAATTAGTTTTGAAAAGTTATAAACTTGATTAGTGGCCAAACATATTACAGCAGTTGCAATATTAGTAGGTATTTGATCCCAAGATGTGCTTTTTGAGCTTAAACAGTGGATGATGGTATGAAACAAAAATTTCCATTGAGGAGAGAAGAGTCCTTTATTAAAAGTAAGTGTATTCAAATCTCCCTCATACCCCATCAATTGAATGGTATCAAATATAGCCTGGTTTGGTAACACATCAATCCCAGCAGCATCATTAAATTGAAGATCACTTCTAATTGATGCTTCTGAGATTGAGACAGGCTTGCCAGCAACTGTGGCAGTAATATACCTAACATTGTTGATTGTTTTGGATTTAGCAGTCATCCAAAACTGTTCAACAAACGTAGTAGAGACAACAGGACTTACAGTGAGAGCATAGTGAATTGAGCTGCGTGTAAGGAAGTCTATGATCTCATGAAATTCAGCATTCCCATCAGTCTTTTCTAAGTAGGCGACCATGTTGTGCTTAGGACAGGATTCAAGAGCTGCCATAGTCGATGAATTGATGGTTGTCGGTGATGAAAAGATTAGGGTTGTTAAACGAGAGCGATTAAGAGATATTAGGTGAAGAAAGTGTGCAATTGAGATGGGTTTATATAGGTTGAGCAAACCCAAGATCAAAGAAACGGTGCAATTTACACTTTAGACCCCTAGCGGTATTTTCTCCAACGGCTATTCAGCGGTACAAACTTTGCCCAACGGTACCAACTTTAAGCCTGGCGGTACTAACTTTTTGGTTATCAAAATTAACCAAAACTAGCAGCACTAACTAACTTAGTACCATATGAAGAGCCCTCAAAAACAAACCAAACTGCATTACATAGCTTTGCACTCAATTCAAAACACCGATAATCATCTGTAGATATTTTCGAGCAGTACTAAAGTAAGCTAGCGGTATTAATCTGGTATTAGCAGTACAAAGTGTCTGCAGTAATATGAACTAATCTGAGTACCACATCTAACCTTGAAGCCTTATGCCAAAGAGTATACTGAACCCCAAATGAACATCATAGCCATATCATATTCTTGGAATTCATCTATGTTGAGAATCGTTTAGCCCATCTAGGATTAGTTTTACAGATAAACTTTATATTGCATCGGATTAAAAAGAACAATAAGTTATCAAACAAGGTTTTCTTTTATTAATCTATTGCCCTAAGATCAAATGATCCTTGGGGCTAAACTAATATTACATATAACAACTAACTATTAGGCTTCATGAGTAGAGATTAACTTTGGATGGATACCAAAAAACTATCACCCTTCATACCCTTTATATAGAGGGATATCTAATTGCTTACAAGGAAGTAATTAATGATATTGGGAAGGCTAATTAAACTAATTAAAACCTTCCTTTATCTTTGATATTCTTTGATTTTCAATGCTTGTCTTCATGAAAATCTTCAACTTTTAATTCCTTCCATTTGTAGAATACTAATGTGTCATTTTAATCCCTTGTTGTCTCTTTCGTCGTCTTTATGCATATGTAATTTTGTAATCATTCAAATATGAGAAATCCAAACAATTCTTCACCTATTTGTATATACAATATCATCTTCATGAATGAAACAATTTTATAGCTTCCCCTTGATATAAGGATCTTCTTGTACATGTCACCAACATTTAAAATAAAAGCATACAACTCCATTTAGTCTTCTTCCCTTTTTTTTATCATCTAATAGGGGTCTTTGTAGATAGCAACTCGTAAAACTTCCCTTTAAAGTGGTACACGTAGTATGGTTAATCATGTTAACAATAAGCTTCCCTGAAAGTATGCTACCATCTCTTGAATTCTCGAACTCAGTAGGTCCAATTGGTAAATTATTGATGAGAAAAATGAGTATAACCCTTATGTTGAAGAAGTTGAATTTCCCAAATTGTGTTTATGTCTTGCACTTATTCCACGTGACGTCAAACTTTTACCAAGTCCAAAAGATATGTAGATGCTATCTCTTGACAAAATCCTCTTTTATCCTTTGCTTCGATTCATAAGGTCTTCGTCACCAAACAATTAAGCATATAAAGTTATCTTTAAAAATCATAGCCTGCAAAAACTATACTTTATGGACTATGATAAGACTCGCACCTGTGAAACCCAACTACAACATCAAATAGGCAATAACCAATTTTCTTTAAAATAATCCCAAAAAACAAGCCCACTATTTCATCATTTTTCGTTGTCAGGTCATCCTCATTCCCTGATAGGGATCTATCATTGGATGACTGACCTCCATGAGTCCCACCAGAGGCTTCTAGAATGGAATCAGGAATTGGGTTAGAAGAAGAAGGTCTGAGAGATGGGTCAGACTGTGGCGCAGATTTGTCTGTACTTAGGTGAGTAGGAGAAGGTGTGGGTTGGGTTTCAGATGGTCTTTCTGAAACTTCACCTTCATCCTCTGTTGGTTGAGCCAGCATAGAAGGAAATAAAGGGGTCACATTCCCAATTTTTTTTACCCTTTTTAACCATAAAAGAGAAAACCTTAGTAGTCAAAGCATTAATAGGAAAATGGTCTAAGGGGACAGGCACATTCTTAAGTTGGTTAGTCAAAAATACTGGAATAAACCTTGGGTACATGACAAACTTCTTCTTTGCATCCAAATGCCTCATCATACCATCAAAAATTAGTTTGGAAAAGTTATAAACTTGATTAGTGGCCAAACATATTACAGCAGTTGCAATATTAGTAGGTATTTGATCCCAAGATGTGCTTTTTGAGCTTAAACAGTGGATGATGGTATGAAACAAAAATTTCCATTGAGGAGAGAAGAGTCCTTTATTAAAAGTAAGTGTATTCAAATCTCCCTCATACCCCATCAATTGAATGGTATCAAATATAGCCTGGTTTGGTAACACATCAATCCCAGCAGCATCATTAAATTGAAGATCACTTCTAATTGATGCTTCTGAGATTGAGACAGGCTTGCCAGCAACTGTGGCAGTAATATACCTAACATTGTTGATTGTTTTGGATTTAGCAGTCATCCAAAACTGTTCAACAAACGTAGTAGAGACAACAGGACTTACAGTGAGAGCATAGTGAATTGAGCTGCGTGTAAGGAAGTCTATGATCTCATGAAATTCAGCATTCCCATCAGTCTTTTCTAAGTAGGCGACCATGTTGTGCTTAGGACAGGATTCAAGAGCTGCCATAGTCGATGAATTGATGGTTGTCGGTGATGAAAAGATTAGGGTTGTTAAACGAGAGCGATTAAGAGATATTAGGTGAAGAAAGTGTGCAATTGAGATGGGTTTATATAGGTTGAGCAAACCCAAGATCAAAGAAACGGTGCAATTTACACTTTAGACCCCTAGCGGTATTTTCTCCAACGGCTATTCAGCGGTACAAACTTTGCCCAACGGTACCAACTTTAAGCCTGGCGGTACTAACTTTTTGGTTACCAAAATTAACCAAAACTAGCAGCACTAACTAACTTAGTACCATATGAAGAGCCCTAAAAAACAAACCAAACTGCATTACATAGCTTTGCACTCAATTCAAACACCATAATCATCTGTAGATATCTTCGAGCAGTACTAAGTAAGCCTAGCGGTATTAATTCTGGTACTAGCAGTACAAAGTTTCTGCAGCAATATGAACTAAGCTTAGTACCACATCTAACCTTGAATCCTTATGCCAAAGAGTATAGTGAACCCCAAATGAGCATCATAGCCATCTCCTATTCTTGGAATTCATCTACAAACTGTACAACAAATATCTTGCCTCCCCTTAATTGTGGTTACAAATTTAACATCCCAATGCTAACCACCAAAAAGTTAAATCTTGTGACATCAAATCCTTTGGTGAGAAGGTCTGCAACATTAGAGTCTGTGTGAATCTTGATAACTTCTATCAGTCTTTTCTCATAGCAATCTCTGATAAAATGAAATCGAATTTCGATATGCTTGGTCCTAGAATGAGCAACAGGATTCTTGATAACACTTATAGTGCTCTCATTATCAATATGGATTCTGGTGTTCATGAAATTAAAACCATAATCCATCATCTGATTCTGTATCCATAGTACTTGCCCACAACAGTTAGCAGCTGCAACATATTCTGCCTCAGTAGTAGAATTTGCCACAATAGTCTGCTTCTTGCATTGCCAAGATATCAATCTTCTACCAAGAAATTGACAGCCACCTGTTGTTGATTTTCTGTCAAGGCTGGCTCCTCCATAGTCACTGTCTGAGAAAGCTTCTAGTTCAAAAGGTGAATCCCTAGGATACCATAAACCTAATTTGGGTTGATGTTTGAGGTACCTAAAAATCCTTTTTACTGCATTTAAGTGTGAAGCTTTTGGAGTGACTTGAAATCTAGCACAGGCACAAACAGCAAACATGATGTCTGGCCTTGATGCAGTCAAATACATCAGGGAACCAATCATAGATCTGTAGACATGTACATCTACATCTTCACCATCTTCATCCTTGACCAGTGGCTTATTAGACTCAATAGGAGTAGTAGCTGTTCTGATGGACCAAAAATCAAACTTCTTAAGGATGTCAGCTACATACTTGTCCTGACTAATAAAGATTCCATCAGGTTGTTGCTTCACTTGAAGTCCCAAAAAGAAAGTGAGTTCACCCATGGAGCTCATTTGGAATCTTTTGTGCATATAGTCTTCAAACTCTGTACACATATACTTCTTTGTAGAGCCAAAAATAATGTCATCTACATACACTTGGACTAACATAATGTCACTCTTATTTTTCTTGATAAACAATGTTTTGTCTATGGTACCTCTCCTGAAACCATTTGCCATCAGAAAAGAAGAAAGTGTCTCATACCAAGCTCTAGGGGCTTGATGAAGACCATAAAGAGCTTTGATCACCTTATAGACTTTGTTTGGATGAGCAGGATCAACAAAGCCTGGAGGTTGATGGACATACACTTCCTCTTCAATAGTGCCATAAAGAAATGCACTTTTAACATCCATTTGGTAGACAGTAAATCCCATGTATGATCGAAAGGCTAAAAATAACCTGATTGCCTCTATCATGGCAACATGTGTAAAAACCTCATCATAATCTATTCCTTCCTCCTGTTTAAACCCTTGTGCTACAAGCCTGGCTTTGTTTTTCATAACAATACTTCTCTCATCCCTTTTATTCTTAAAGACCCCACTTTGTGCTAATTGCCTTTTTCCCAGATGGCAAATCAACAAGTATCCAAACCTTCTGTAATTTGAACTACAACAATTCCTCTTGCATTGATTTAACCCAGCTTTCATCTTGTAAGGCTTATGATATATTCTTGGGTTCTTCTTGGGAGAGAAAGCATGCTAACAAATAATTCTGATGATCTTTGTGATTAGTTCTATTCTGTTTGGAGATGTAGCTCACCAATGCTTGTTGTGCTGAAGAAGCCTTTTGAATCTTTCCTCTTGTTTGAACTGCTGACTTAGGATCTCCTAGAATTTGATCTTTTGGATGATCCTTATGAATTCTGAGTGTGGGAATAGGACTAACATTAATGGTGTCATCCATATTGTTGAAATCAGCCACTGTACCCATATTCTCATCATCATAGGCTCTATTGAATATGCCATTATTTGAAAATGCATCAGAATCATCTTCTAAATTAGGCATATTTAGATCAATGGGTAAATCAGCAATAGAGAGAGTAGAAGCATCAATAGGTATTTTTTTCTCCAAGATAGACAAATGATGATTCACTAGCATTTGCACATGTGGGAGTACTAGCAGCACTAACATATGGCGTGGTAGCAGTACTAACACATGACCTATTGGTCACGCGCGAGCTCACCCTTTAAATTCTATCTATATATGACATAAATACACCAAGGGACGAAATCACGCGAGATCAAGAAACAGGAAGCAGTATAAAGTGTTCCCGGGTCGTTATGTCCCAACGAGGCTAGAGATGGATTATCGAAAGACGATTGATGATTGGTGTTTGAATGTAACAAGGAATGATTGGGAATTAAAACTGAAAGTAAATGCACATAAAATTTAAACAAAGAACATAAGCTGGAAATTGAATTAAAGCTAGCAAAGGCAAAACACTAAAAACTTTTACACTAAGGCATAAATAAACTCTAATAAGCTTAAGACAGACAAATAAGCTAATCTAAATCTAAATAAGCAAATTAAGCATGCAATTAAGCTAAATTAAAACAAGAGAGACACAACAGTACAAACAACAATACTACCAGTATTAACTACCAGTACTAACTACCAGTATTAACTTAGAGTTAGTACTGCTAGTTATAAGTTAGTACTGTTAGCTTTAACAAAACACAATTAAACAGGAAATAAGCAAATAAGCTAAAACAGAAGGTTAACTACCCAAAATAAGCACTTAAGCATAAGAATAAGCAACCAGAATAGACTATAATGATAAATAAGCTAGAAAACTAAAACTGATTAACTCTTAAAATTATTTTGAAAAGACAAATAAGTTCTACTGAAAACAGTAAACTAAAATAGGCTTAATCTACTCTAAAAAGCTAAAGAAATCTTAAACAAACTGAAATAATAAGCTGATGAGCTAAATTGAACTGCCAGTACTAACAGTACTAACTAACAGTACTAACTTGGAGTTAGTACTGGTAGTGTTAAGTTAGTACTAGTACTGCTACCTTTGAAATCCAAGAAAATGAACTAGCAGTACTAACTTGGAGTTAGTACTGCTTGTTCAAAACAGCCTTTAACATTTCCAAAAATCATTTTTATTTCAAACTAATTAAAAACAGATTATCAAATAACAAAGTAAAACACTTATAAGCAATTTTCAATCCATAATAAGCACTTAAATAAGCATGAATTAGCCTAGCAGTGTTAACTTATAACTAGCAGTTTTAACAAATAAACTAACAATTCTGCAATAGACAAGTAAAGTAAGAAATAGAGAGACTTACTACACCCTTGCTCAAAACAGGGTCAAACAATGAATCTACAAGCTCTAGCTTGCATAAAACAAGCTAGTGAGAGTCCATAAGCCCATCCAGAACTGGCTTATCATCCATAACATAAGCTGAGGTAATTTTTGAGAGTGGTGGTGTGATATTCTCTTAACTACTTAACTTTTTAAGCTCACTTAGTTAAAACAGTTTGTAAACAAGCAATATTGAGAGCTTTTGAACATAAAACAACTTAATTCAGAAACTTAACACTTGGGGATTATAAAGTGATTTTAAAAACTCAAACTTGCATTAAAACTTGAAAGTGTTACAAGCTGAAAGTAATAACTGAAAATGAGCTAAGTTAAATTAAAAACTAAAAACTTGATAGATAGATAGATCTCTCCTATGCCCTTTTAAAGGCTTACAAAAAACTCTATATATAGTTGAAGTATTGGACTTGCATCTTGTGCTTCTTTGGAGAGATAAAACCAAGTGTGCTAGTTGTGTGAGGAGAATCTAGAGCAAATCCCAGCCTTTGATTTCTTTTGAACTTCTTTGGAGACAATCTCAGCCGTCGAAGTGCTTTGGGAATGGAGAGGGATTGCCAACATGGACTTTATAAAGCTGGGGGGGAAATAGTAGGGTGGATGAAATGATTTGGTAGGATGTTGAGTGATTTTGCAGGAGAAGTATGGGAGCAAAACAGGGTGCTGGCTGGTTTTGGTATTGGCGGGAAGATTGGGAAAGGGTTTATACACGTTGGGTTGTGACAGAGGGAGGTTGAAGATGATTAAGGGTATGTTTGGTTTTTGTACAAGAAAAGCCCCTCCACATCTTTCTTCTTTTCATTCCCTTTTTCCCCTTTCTTTCTTTTATAAATGAAGTTTCCCAAATTGGCATAATCAGTCCCTGTGGTTTATATAATAATATAACTTAGGGGTTTGGCATTTTTGACCCCTCAAGTTATATTTTTCTTTGCTTTTTCTTCTCGGAGTTGATTTGACTTCGATTGGGCTTCGTCTTCACACACTTTTCCATCTCGTGTCTTGGTTTGTCGCTTGGATTTTCGTCTTTTTGTGAGATATCCGTTCCTGCACAACACAATTAGCAAAACAAGCATATATTTGGCATTTTGAGACCGTTTTTGGTTATTTTAGCTCGTTTTTAAAGGTAAAAGGTATGTGTGATTAAGCACATACCAGCTAATGACACAAATAAGCAAAAATTAAGTAAACTATATTAAGAAATAATCTAGAAAAATGCAACTGAAAATGATAGACTACTCTACTATATTTTTGGCTTTTTTTAAATAATGACTACTTGAAGCTTAATTTTAAGACTTAAAAGCTAACTTGACAACCTAAAAACTTAAAAAAGATTAAGCACAAATCACAATAAGCTAATTTAAATCAAAAGCAATCACCATTAAGCTAGGTTTAGGCCTCAAATAGTCTGCACATTTGGACATTTAAGCTTAAACCAATTACTAACCTACTAAACTGCTTTTAATTTCTTAAATGGAAAATCCAACAACAAATGACTCAAAACAAGTTTGCATTGATGCATTTGTAACTCAAATTAACCATAAAAACAACAACTCAAATGGATATTTAAGGAACTACAAAAATAAGCTGATAAACAAACTTTAGACTATGAACTTTTGAAAAATGATGAAAAACCTACTAAACTTGTTAAAACCTATTTTGAACTTAATTAAACTGACTTTTAAACTAGATTAAAGATTAACAAAAATGATTTAACTACAAAAAATTACATTAACAGTCTTAACTATTGTTAAGATTGCTTAACCCAAACACCCCTTTAAACTTTGAAAACTCACTTTCAGCCAAATCAGACCCAAATAAGCCCTGATTTTTTAAAACAGGTAATGAACTAAGCATATTAATGAAAAATAAGAAAAGACTTTGGACAAATAAGCACTTTCTAAAAAGCTAAACTAATAAGCTAATTTAACTAAAATAGGGACAGATTCTAAGAAAACTTAAACTAAACTATTATAAGCTATAAAATAAACTTATTAAGCTATACTAAGATTGAATAAGCACAAATAAGCAGAGATTGAGTAAAAATAAGCAGATTAATAAGATGAATAAGTAAATAAGCTTAAAAGAGAAAAAGTAAATGTACCTTTGTCCTTTGCTCAAAACAAGGACTTAAGTGCTCTTTAGAGTTTATCTACAAGCTCCAGCTTATTGAAAACAAGCTGGTAAAACCACATAAGCCCTTCCAAATCTGGCTTATCATCCTTATAGCTTAATATGACTTTCGAGACTGTTTAGATGAAAGGCTAATTCAGTTAAGCTTAGGAGAGCTTAACTGAATTAGGACTAGCTTACTAAGTAACGAAAAGCTTAATGAGCTTATTAGGTCATTTCCAAACACATATTAAACAAATTTTCATATAAGTAAAAGATAAATTTAAAACACAATATAAAGGAAACTTGTTTTTTTATTAATACCAAAAGAGATTACAAAGATTAAAAAGGAAATTACATTAAAGAAAAGCAAGAAATAAGCTAAAAGCTACTACAATAAGCTATTAAAACTAAACTAAGCTCGATATATAACTGTCCCTCACTGTGTGAAATCCTCTCTATTTATAGAGAGGATAAGAGCCTTCTAGAGCTTGAGGAGCGTCTATCATACTTCAATCCAAGCCCTTGATTCCAAATCAATCTGTATGAGCCCTTGGATCACTTCCACGTCTCATCATCCAATGAGATTGCTCAGGATTGCCAAGGTGGCTTAAGTGGTGTCAGATGTGTCAGGTGTCCTTTTAGAAGGATACGTGTATGTGGAGTGGTGAGTGGTTTAACATGTGTGTAATTGTTGCAGGGTAAATAGGAAAGTGATGGGTGAACAGTAATATTAGGCGGGTGTTATCACTTTGACCAGGATAATGGGTCATGGGATTGGTCTTGACTTTTCTTCTTGGGCTTGGAATAGATTTGGGTTATTTGTATTTGGACTTAATATGTATTAAGGCTTAGGTTTTAATCTTTCAATTGATAATGGACTGACCCGGCCCATGAAACGGGTACGAGTTGGCCCATTAAAAATGAATACGCCTTTGGCTTCATTTTTCTCACGCTCTTCCAATCCCGTGCTCGGTTTTGTCCTTTTTGGCTTTGTTTTTGTCCATTTTTGAATATTCGTTACCTGCACAATACATTTGACAAAACACACATATACAATGTATTTTTCATGTATTTTTGGTTATTTAAGCTTATTTAAATAAAGAAAAATGATATGTGATTAAACACATATGATTGAAAGCCCTTTACTATATATAAATATAAGTAAATATATAAATATATAATAATGAGAATCAAAAAATCTCAATTGTAGTAAACCGGAAGTATGATTCCCGGGTCATTATCCACAACGAGGAATGCAATTGAAAGTCGAGAGGCGTTTTGAGAATCGATTCTTGAATAGAACAAAATTATGATTGGATGTCTAAAACTACAGGAAAATTAATGCAATTTAAACTAAAATTAACTAAGGCAACACAAATTTATATTAAAAACGCAAAACGGGAATCCTAAACGGGACCTAAAAACCTTAAATTATCAAAATTAAGTCTTAAAATGATCTTTTTGGTTTTTATAAGTCTTAATTGACTAAAAAGCTAGACCAAAGAAAACTAAACCAAAAACGGAAAAGATTTAAGCTTGAAAACACTAAAAACATAAACGGGATTCAATCTCGTTCTTTAAAAAACCAAATTTCGCAATTTAAACCCTACGAAAGCAAATCTAATTTTCCTAGGTTCTAAATGTTAAAAGAAATTTTTCTAAAAAAGAATTATATTTTTTTGACTTTTTTATAATTTTTTATGAATTAAAAACGATTTTAATGAAAATCTGAAAAAATTAGCAAAAGTAGCTTGAACAATGTAGAATCTAATAAAAATAAGTTGGGAAAAACAGCTTATCAAATAAGCTGTGAAATAAACAAAAAACGGCTTATAAACCAAACGGGCTAAAATGACTATAAAAGATTGATTTTGCAAACCTAAACTGTAAAAGACCCAAGGGCGAGTTGGTAGTGCGTGTGTTGTGTAAAATGTTTGGTGATAAGGGTGAGGTCCCGGGTTCGAGCCTTGCTCACCTGAGACTTTCCCTAATCCCAGATGTTTTTGTTTTTGCCATTTTTTTATAACTTTTTAAAAGACTAAAAAATAAGCACTTTTTACAAAAACACTTTTTTTATAAGCCACGAATAAGCACTAAAATAAGCTAAGAAAGACAGAATAAGCCTAAACTTCACTAAGCTATAAAATGCTAACTGTTAAGCTAAATTAAGCACTAATAAGCAAACCAAAAAGAGAAATAAGCTAAGACAGGTATTAAGTTACACCTAATAAGCAATATGGAACAAAAATAAGCACAAACAAACAAGCTAAGCTAAGCTAAATGGACAGATTACTTAAATAGAAATTAAGGCTAATTAAGCAAATTAAGCTCTTAAACTAAGAGAAAAGTATATTAGGCCTTAATATACTATAAGCTAAATTAAACCTAGATTAAGCACAAAGAGAAATAAGCTAATAATCCTAAATAAGCAAATATCTTATTGCAAATGATAAGCAAAAAGGCAAGAGGACTTTTCTAGCTTAAAAATAATCTTAGCAAAAAGGTTAAATAAAACAACAACCAATACATATAATCCTTATGGTTAAGTGGCTTTTCACCACCTAAGAAGAATGGCCAAAAAGCTACAATAAGAAACAAAGAAAAAGCAGTTTGAAATTCAATAAGCACTTAAAACGATTCATAGAAAAAGTCTTTCTCACATATTCACAAACTTAAATAATAATTTTTACACACTTTAGCAATCTAAACAAATCAATTAGAGCTCTTAAAAATAGAAACTAACAGATCTTTGACTAATAACTAAAAACAGATATAATTTAGACTCAAAGACAAGAATTAAACAATCAAAGGCATTTGAAATTCAGGAACAAAGCCACAATAAGCATTTGAAAAAAGCAATTCTCAAATTCTTTAAACACTAAAACACTTTGACAGTTTTGGCAAAAACACAAAAATGACAATGCAGACTATAGAGCTTTGTTTCTAACCTCTTTTAACACATGAATAAACACAAAAACATCACAAAATCTCAATAAGCAAAAGCACAATCAGATAAGCCAATAAAATAAGCTTTAAGCTAACAGTTTCAAACACTAAACTCTTAAAACCTTGAAAATGAGATTTAACACTTAAACACTTAAACAAACTAAATTTTTGGACTACTTATAGCTAAACTAAATTGAATCAAGTGTCAAATTACTATTTTGACCCATTTTAACCCATTAAAACAGTTAAACCAAACACCCCTTTAAGTTTATGAAACCTTTTTAAAACTTGATTTAGAATGATTTAAGCCACAAACAGCCAAGACCAAATGTTAAATAAGCTATATTATCAATATTAAGCAAAACTCAATAACAAATAAGCAATCAAATAAGCTAAAACAGATTGTGCTAGTTTATAAGCTAATTTAAGACAGATTATATGAAAACTTAAACAAATGATATCTAAGCTATAAAACAAGCATAATAAGCATTAAACATCATAAGCAAACACAAATAAGCAAATATAAGCAGAAAATAATCACAAATAAGCAGTTGAATAGTACATAAGCTAAAAATGGCAACAATGAATACTTACAAAGGCCCTTGCTCCAAAACAGGGCAAAATGAGTCAAAAGAGCTTCATCTACTAGACTCTAGATTATCAAAGATAAGCTAGTAGTGTCCATAAGCCTATCAAATCCGGCTTAACATACAAAAGCTTTTGAGATGATTTTTGGTAAAATAAACTTAAACCTTACAAATATGAAAGGTTTTGTAAGATCTTAAGTAACAGCTTAAGAAGGTTTTTAAAAAAAAGAGACTTTTGGAGAGCTTATAAAACAGTTTTTAACAATTCAACACTTTACTTAAAAATGGGTAAATATTAAAAACTTCAATATTTCATATAAAACTAAAATCATTACAAGGCTTTTAAGAAAACATTACAATAAGCTGAAAAACTTAAATTATAAGCTGAAAACTACTAAAAAACTAGGTGGCAACAATGGATTACTAAGGACCTATTTATACTAAGCTAAGGAAGATTCTAGGTGGTATGCTTCTTTGCTGAGAGGGCTCAAGCCTGTGTTTCTTGTGTGAGAGAGGTCACAAAGCAATCCTAGCCATCCAATTTGAGTAGTGTCCAAGTCATGTCATTTCCACCCTTGATCTTTTTGTCCTCAATCCTTGAGTATTGAAAATGCAAGGCGATTGACAGTGGCAATTGGCGGGATAAGGTGTGGGGTGTGTAGACAACTGGAGAAGGAAAGGGGAACAGTGTTGGGTGATTTTGGGCGGGTAGTGATGACAAGCACTGAAAGAGATGTACTGTGTTTCCCGCGTTGATTTGACAGTTTGGGTAATGGGCAAAAAAGCACTCTACGAGTTTATAAGTGATTGCAATCATAGTCCTTAATGGGTGCAACTTGGTTCTTGAGGTTTGGGATCGGTTTGCACCATTAGTACTTTTAAGGACTAATGGGGTTAAATTAAAAAAGGGTAAGGGATAACGGGAGTATAAAGGGTGATGGTGGGCTAGTTGTTGGGTCGGGTATGGTTTTAAAAGGACTTGGGCCTTTTTGAAGGCTTAAGGCTTATAAAGATATAAGTGGGTTGACCCGGGCCTACTAGGTGGTAGGGTGGGGCCCACTTTTGGTAATTTAGGGTTTTGGGTTCATTCTTTTGATTCTCTTCCTCAAAATCACTTCCTGGGGTTGATTAGACTTGACTTTGTCTGACTTTGACTTTTTGACTGGCTTTGATTTTTGATGCTCTTTACGCTCTTTCGTTCTCAGTCGCTCGGTTTTGTCGTTTTGGCTTTGATTTTTATCCTTTTCTTGGATATCCATTACCTGCATAAAACAAATTCAAAACATATAAATACAATGTATTTTTGGTATGTTTTTAGTCATTTAAGTTCGGTTTTAGTGGTCAAAGGTATGTGTATTTAAACACATACCAAAATCCCCATACTAAGATATTGTCGTGTCCTCACGCAATGTTATAGGTAAGCACTTAGAAAACTAAGAATCTTGATCCCCTCAAATTAATTACCTCAAAAGTAGCAGTGTGTCATGAGGGATATTAAAGTAAATTCAAGGGTTTGAAAAGCCCCATTTTTTCATTTCTTAAAGGTATACACTTATTCCTAATAATATTTTTGTATTTTTCCCGTTTCTCAATTTTTTTAGCAACTAACTTATTTGACTTTCGTTATTTTCATAATCTTTAGGGATCATAGAACAAGATGCATTTCGATCCGAGAATGCCCCAAAAAAAGATAAATTCATCGTCCCCGACTTTTCCACTCGCTCCACACCAAGCTTAAAATGAATTCACGCTAATGTCGGTTAAGATGTAACACTTCTCATATTTGCTAACTTGTGAACTTTACTCTCCGATAATTTTAATATCTTAGGTGAATTATGCCATTTTTTTTTTTTAAATTTTCACCATGGATCAACGTTTTGCATAAAAATATTTTGCTTTATCGTTCCACCCGAGATATGAGTTTGTAAGGTGGATCATCAATGTAGCTCAACTTTCGTCTCGGCATCATTCCTCAACTTAGGATAAGGTGACCCGGCTTTTGACACCCCACAGAGATAGTATCGGGATCACGGGACCTTGGTTCAAAAACTCTTAGGGCTTCCCGTTTTATACATAGCTTCATTTAAAAAACTGTAAAATGAAATAGTCAAAGTCAAAGCATATTTAAATTTAACAAAAAGAGTTCCTATTTATTAATACTACTAATATTAAAAATGAACATGATTCAATTGTAACCCTCGGCCTTTTAGAGCTGCAACATCGGTTGTGTGGCGGCAATATGCATCAAACTTTTTATCGTCTATGATTTTTATTTCTACTATGGGCGCGTCTTTAGAAGGCTGTAACATCGGTTGTGAGCCGGGGCAAGATGCAGCAAAAACTTTTATAGCCCACAGTGTATATTTATATATTTTCTCATTTTTTCCATCATATTTTTCATACATATATTATATCTTATATATAATATACTTATTATATATAATATTATATATATATATATATATATATATATTTTCTACTTCATTTTACTATATAGAGAAGACTTTTTTTTGAAAAATTCAAGTATAAATTTGAACTAAGACTAAATTTTATGTAGTTAAACTACATAAAAAATGTGATTTTAAAGTTTCAATCTCCCAAAAATAGCAGATGATTTGTTACGGTAAGAGCTTATGGGAGAAAAAAGCCACAAATTACATACATGAGCTCTAAAATAAATAAATACAAGGCCAATCGGCCGATTTAAAGAAAAAGGAAAAAGAGAGAGAAAAAAAGAGTTCGAATAGGAAACAAATTATAATTAGTATTTATCTAGGATCTCTTAGGAGGCTTATAAATACAAAAACAAAGGATCCCTAGACCCTCATTTGTTCAGCCGATTTTTACAAGAGATGAAGAAGAGAAAATTTTAGGATTCTTGGTTAAGGTATTTTATAATCCTTTGATTGATTCTAGTTAAATTTTAATTCTTATAATCTAAGCTTGATGGATTAGGGTTTATAAATTAGGGTTTATAAATTAGGGCTTTTATGTTTATGAAAGTTTATGATGAATAGATTATGTTTGATCATTCGTTTGATTGTTTTCATCATTGGGTTGGTCGGTTAGGGTCTAGATCGCCCGAATTAGTTGTCTAATTCACTACAGAATTTTAGGTAGTTTTGTAACGAGCATAACGCAATCATAAATTATCAAATAAACAATTTACAACATACTGGAGATAACCTCAGAGAGTCTACTTTCAAGAAAAGTTGGCCTCGTGAGTTTTTATGGTCAGAAAGTGGGTCAAAAGGTCGTTACAAAATCAGTGTGTAAAACAGTGACGAATTTCAGTTTTGGTTTTGATTTTTCTAAAAATACTTAGACATCTAGTTAGAGGCTAAAAATCACGTGGAAGTTAGTTTATATATTGATTGTGACCCCTGAATTTTTTCTAAGTATGAAAGAAGGTCTAAAGTGGTCAGCTAGTGCCATACTTTTTGGAGGTTAGATTCTAGACGAATTCTAGACACTTTGGATTAATGAATTTATAAAGGGTATTTGAAAAAGGGTAATGGCTTTAGGAGATCTATAAGAGGTTCATAGGACATATATGTAGCATGGTGAATTTTGGTTTGAATTGTGGAAGTGTTTAAGTGGTACGTGTACGTTTAGGACGGCGTAAGTGAGTATTAAATTCTGTGCTCTAATTCTTAGAAAGATATTAAAGTGTAGTATTTTGAACTGTATGGTGTTATATAAAAGTGGAAAAGGTTTAAAAACAAGTATGAGAAACTATGGGGTAGATAGCTTAGATATCCATCAGATATTGAGTGTTCATCATATTGGGTTGAATGCCTAATTGATGGTAGCTTATTGTGTGCTTAATTGTTTAGATTATCCGTGAAGTGTTTGTGGAGCTTTTGTTCTGACGCTACAGTACCTCGTACTGACACACGCCAGTGCCACGTGTCACCCTCTGATTGGTCCAGCCGTCACCTGAACAATACCTCGTACTGACGTGTCTGCCACCTCGTACTGCTACAGTACCTCGTACCTGTACATCTGACACCAATCATTAGAAGTGCCACGTGTCACCCTCTGAGTGGTGCCACGTGGCATTTTACTATTCCCCACCATCGCCGGTCAACCGCCGCCGGACCACCGGTCAACGGTGATCAACGACGGTGGTCAATGGTGTTCAACGGCCGTCAACACCGCTGGACCACCGGTCAACGGCGGCGGTCAACGACGGTCAACGGTGGCGGACCACTGTTGACCACCGCCGGACCACAGCCGGACCACCGGTCAACGGTGATCGACCACCGGTCAATTGGTGGGCCGGATCGGGTATTGGGCCGGGTCTGGTCGGGTCATGGGCCAGGTCGAGTCGGGTCATGGGCCGGGTCAAGTCGACACGTGGCATCACCAGAGTGGGCCACGTGTCATAAGTACGAAAATCCTCACCCCAGGTAAGCCTGGGGTTCGAACTTTTGACCTCTCGAATAGAGGCTATGCGCACTTCCGCTGTGCTAAGCATAGCCTTATGTATATATATGCGAAAAATAATATATAACCCCCTTTTAATCTTGGGCTGGTCCATTACAACTAAAGGTTCAAACAGAGACGAAAAAGGTTCAAAATAAAAAGGGTTAAATATAAAAGGCCGGTACCGTTGGACTTGTTTTTTCGTGCTCTTTCCAATGGTGTGATCGAGGAATTTTCACGACTTTGTTTGGACTTCGATAAATGTGAAAACGTCGACAAAAGTCACCCGAAAATTACCGTTTTTGCTTCGTTTTCAATCATTTTTACCTGTAAGACATAAAAACACAATACAAACATATTTGCAACATAATTATCTATATTTTAGTGTTTTTAGTCTTTTTATGGTATTTTTCGGGGTACAGAATATGTATATTTTAGCCAATATCATGGTGTAATGCGATTCCGCCTCGTTCATTGTTTTGCTAGCATAGTGTATATGCCTAAAGTATTTTTCATGACGTTGCCCCAAGACTGCACCTATGGCAAAGTCGCTTGCATCGCACATAAGCTCAAAGGGTAAGTCCTAGTCGGGGGCAATCAGAATTGGAGCTTCGGTAAGTTTTTTCTTTAACGTTTCAAAAGCTTGAATACATTCATCGGAGAAGATGAACGGAGTATTTTTCTAAAGAAGATGATTCATCGATCAAGAAATTTTGGAAAAATCCTTAATGAACCGTCGGTAAAAACCGACATGACCGAGAAAACTCCGAACACCCTTGACGGTGGTGGGATGAGGTAACTTAGCAATCATATCGACTTTGGCTTTATCAACCTCAATCCCATTTTTGGAAATCTTATGGCCAAGGACAATGCCTTCCTTAACCATAAAATGACTCTTTTCCCAATTTAGACAAAGATTGGTGTCTTCACACCTTTGAAGCATCTTGTCTACACGAGAGAGGCAATTTCCGAATGAATTCCCAAAGACCGAGAAGTCGTCCATGAAGACTTCCATCGTTTTTTTGATCATATCATGAAAGATAGCCATCATACACCTTTGGAACGTGCCCGGTGCATTGCATAAGCCAAAAGGCATGCGACGGTAGGCGAACGTTCCATAAGGACACGTGAATGTTGTCTTTTCTTGATCATGAGGGTCGATGGGAATTTGAAAGTAACCCGAGAAACCATCGAGAAAACAATAGTACTCGTTTCCCGCTAATCTCTCGAGCATTTGATCCATAAACGGTAGTGGAAAGTGGTCTTTACGGGTGGCTTCATTTAACTTTTGGTAGTCAATGCATACACGCCAACCCGTAACCAATCGAGTAGGAATTAACTCATTTTCATCATTTTCAACAACGGTAAAGCCACCTTTTTTAGGTACGCAATGCACGGGGCTTACCCAAGGACTATCCGAGATCGGGTAAATTAATCCGGCGTCAAGAAGTTTTTCAACCTCCTTTTTGATGACATCGTGGATTTTCGGATTCACCCGTCTTTGGTGTTGGACTGTCGGTTTGTAGTCCTCTTCCATAAGAATTTTGTGAGTACAAAATTCCGGGTTAATACCCTTAATGTCGGAGAGTTTCCAAGCGATGGCTCGCTTGTGTGACTTCAAAACCTTTATGAGAGCGGCTTTTTCCTCGACACTCAAGTCTTTAGCAATTATGACGGGCAACTTGTCGTCACCTTCCAAAAATGCGTATTCGAGATGAGGAGGTAAGTCCTTGAGTTCGACCTCGGGAGGTTCATCAATTGAAGATTTATCATTTTTAGCTTCACAAACTTTGAGTTCTTTTTGAATTTTAGGCAAATAATTTCCTTGAGTGGGAGGGGGTAATGATGGATCATCATTGAGAAATTTTTCAAGAAGAAGAATGTCCCCCTCCGGGTCATAATAAGAGTCATCAACTTCCGGTGAAGTTGGATCATCTTCAAGAGCGAGGAAAGCGTTGACTTCCTCTAGAAGAAAATCACTATCCCCAAAGGGAGTGAGGGTCGGAGAAGAGGTAGAAATGATCGGGTCATAATAAGGAGTGGGATTTCCACTGGCGATCACATCGGAGAAACCGAGAACTTCTTGAGAATACTCCTCACAAGCCATTTCAATGACGTCGATTCGGTTAACCGAAGTATCATCATAATTAGAGGAGTATCTCGAAGTTTGATCAAGATTGAATGTTACGGCTTCTTTTCCAACACGAAGAGTTAATTCTCCTTCGTAAACATCAATCAAAGCACGTCCGTTCTTTAAGAAGGATATCCCGAGAATTAGGGGAACTCGGGTATCGACATCAAAGTCTATGACTACAAAGTCGGTCGGGAATTGGAACTTTCCTACATTTACGTAGACATCTTTGGCAATACCGATTGGTTGGGAGATCGAACGGTCCGCAAGTTCAAGAGTCATACAAGTAGGAGTGAGCTCCGAAAGAGAAAGCTTTTCCACACGGATAATGGCATGAGATTTATGCTAGCGCCAAGATCGGCCAAGGCTAAGCACTCATCCATTCAGGGAAAATCACACGGTATAAGAAATTTGCCGAGGTCTCCAAGTTTTTCGGGTAACTTTTTGAGGAGAACCGTCGAGCAATGCTCATTCAACGAAGTTCTAGCCAATTCAAACAATTTTTCTTTGTTACTAATCAAACTCTTAAGTGTTGAAGCAAATTTAGGCATGAGAATTAAAGCATCCGCGAAGCTAATGTCGAAATATATATCTTGAAAGATTTGGTAAAATTTCTCAATTTTATTGTTAGCAACAACGGGCTCAGAATTTGGTACTTGGGGTTGAACTTGGACAACCGGAGGTTGGACGTATTTGGTGCTTCCGTTATTAGTAGGAGGCACCGTGTCCTTTGTCACCTTGGTTTCACGTTCCACTACTTTAGGAGGAGAAGAAGAAGTAGTAGGAATCGTGGGTCCTTGATAAGCAACACCGCTTCAGGTGGTAATACCCTTCAAGTCTACCTTCGGGTTAGTAATGGTATTACTAGGAAGTGTCCCTGAAGCTGAAGTAGAATCGGTATTGGAATTCACGAATTTGGAAAGCATATCCATTAAATTGGTCATTTGATTTTGCAAGTTTTGATTTTGGTTTTGCATATTTCTCATAACCGCATCATTAGCTTTGATGTAGTTTTGAAAATTATCCTTCGACACACCTTGTGTTTGTGGAGCTGGAGCTTGGTAAGGTGGAGCTTGGTGAACTGGGGGTTGATTAATCGGAGGTCGGTAAATTTAGCCTTGGTTGTAATTATTCCCCCGATTTTGGTTGTAACGGTTTTGGTTATTTCCTTGGTTTTGTTGAACGGAAGAAAACCGAGAGGTCAAATTTGATTAGCAATCGGGGCTCGGTTTTAGGTATTTCCTTGGTTGTAGTTAACCGCGGCGGCTTGGGAAACATACTCTTGAATATTGTCATGATAAACGTTGCCATCGGTGGCGGGACAATTTTGGTAAGAATGAGCACCACCGTAAGTAACACAACTTTCCTCGACCGCTTTAACGGGAGCGGGAGTTTGGGATTGGTTTTTCTTATCGAGAAGTAAAGCTTTCACCATATCTTTAAGTTCGGCAACATCGGGAGAAATACCGGGGGTGGAAGAGCTCTAACTCACTTTGGAAACAACCGGTTTGTTACGTGAATTACAAACTTTGGATTTGCTATCAATCATTCTTAGGCAATCATCACGAGGGTCATTTATCTCCAAAACGGTTAACCACCGCGGCGGAATTCAACGAATCTTGATAATTAGAGTTCAAAGCATTATTGAAAGTATCGAGTTGATGTAATTCCGAAAATCCATGATGTGGGCATGCCCGAAGAAGATCATTAAATCGGTCCCATGCCTCATAAAAAGTTTCATCAAATCGTTGTTGAAATCTCGTGATTTCATTTCGAAGATTTGTTGTTTTAGAAGGAGGGACAAATTTGTTGATGAATTTCGAAACAAGATCATCCCATGTGAGAATTGATCGAGGGGGTTCTTTTTCAAGCCAAATCCGGGCGGCACCCTCGAGGGAAAATGGGAAAAGCATAAGCTTAACCGACGTACTCTGGACGTTCGGGAACTTCATCGTTGAAGTGATCTTGTTGAAATAACGGATGTGAGCATGAGGGTCTTCTTTGTCATGTCCGAAAAATATTGTTTGTTTTGAACGAGGGTAAGCAAACCGTTGCTTTAAGCTCAAAGTAGTCCGCGGTGATCTCGGGAACAACAATGGCATCCTCGTAACCCTCAGTGAGTGCTTCGAGCAATTGAGCCATAGTATGATTATCGGCCATCGTAACTACGAGAGGAGCTTGATTTTCAATTGGTTCCACAAGATTAATGTTCAAAAAAATAAGTTCAGTTGACTTGTTTGTTTTTTTGACGGTTAGAATTACGAGATTGAGAACGAGTGCGCATGCACTAAAATGTAAAAAGAAAATTTATACTAATTTTTTTTCTTTTTTTTTGGTTTTTCAACAATGTATTCACAATGTATTTTAATAACCGACAATAATAAACACTTAAACATAATAAACAACACGTTCTCGGTAACTCTTCAAAAGAAAAAACGCACAAAGAGCGGAGGAGTAGGAAAGCGCGAAGCTATTAAAAACCTTTCTCCTTTAGGGTCGTAGTTCCTAGGAACAACCCGCCTTATACCCCTCTTATAGTTTGTTTAACTTTCAAAGGTGAACCGTACCTCGCGAGAGACACAAAAGGTAAGTTTTTGATCTTTGGTTCGGGAACTTATTAATGATAATACTTCAATTGAAAGTATTATATTGATGGTGAATTTTATTTCTTTTTTTATGGACAATTTTTTTAATTTTTTGATTTTATTTATTTATTTATTTATTTTTATATTATATATACTAATAAAAGAAAAATCTTTTTGTATTTTTTTAATAAGAAAATAAGCAAAATAACTTCACACGGAAGGATCTTCAAACACAAATTGTCAAACGGCTCAACAATCGTATACAATCCTCCTCGGCAGCGGCGCAAAAAACTGATTGACTCTGATTATACCCTTTAAAATATAAATATAAATATAAATAAATAAATATATAAAATACTTATAAATATATAAATATAAGGATAAGAATCAAAAATCTCTCAATGTAGTAAACCGAGAGTATGATTCTTGAGTCGTTATCCCCAATGAGGAATGCAATTGAAAGTCGAGAGTCGTTTTGATAATAGATGCTTGAATGGAACAAGATTATGATTAGATTTCTAAAGCTATGGGGAAATTAAGGCAAAAACTTAATTACAATTAAGGGAAAACAAATCTTAACTAAAAACGCAAACAGGAAATCCTAAAACGCGACTTAAAAACCTTAAATTATCAAAATTAAGTCCTAAAATGATCTTTTTGGTTTTTATAAGTCTTAATTGACTAAAAATCTAGAACAAAGAAAACTAGACTAAAAACGAAAAAGATTTAAGCTTAAAAACACAAAAAACATGAACGGGATTCAATCCTATTCTTTAAAAAATCAAATTTTGCAATTTTAACCATACGAAAGCAAATCTAATTTTCCTAAGTCCTAAATGTTAAAAGAAAATTTTCAAAAAAAGAATTATATTTTTTTGACTTTTTTATAATTTTTTATGAATTCAAAACGATTTTAATGAAATTAAATGTTTAATAATACTAAACTAATTATAAAATTTCTGAAAAAATTAGCAAAAGTGCATTGAAAAATGAGGAATCTAATAAAAATAAGCTGGGGAAAACAACTTATCAAATAAGATGTGAAATAAGCCAAAAACGGCTTATAAACCAAACGGGCTAAAACTACTATAAAGAATTAATTGTGCAAACATAAACCGAAATAGACCCAAGGGCGAGTTGGTAGTGCGTGTGTTGTGTAAAACGTTTGGTTGAATTGGGGTAGAGGTCTCGCATTCGAGTCCTGGTCACCCTTGGCTTCCCCGAATTCCCAAACATTTTTTACCTTCCATTTTTAACAACTTTTTAGACCACTTAAAAATAAGCAACTTTTGCAAAACAACCTTTTTTATAAACCAAAAAATAAGCACACAATAAGCAGTTAAAGGGGATAGATTAAGCTTGACTTCACTAACCCTTAAAATGACTAACTGTTTACAATTTTAAGCACTAATAAACAATATTGAAAAACTAAAAAATCTAAGATAGATAAATAGGAGCATATCTAAAAGCACTTAAGAAACAAAAATAACAACTACAATAACTGTTGAATGGTATTTATTACAAAAAAAAGCTATGAAACTTAAAGATTTTAAGCTACAAGGCAAATAAGCTTAAATAAGCTCTAAACTGAAAGAAATAAGCTAAATTGGGCTTAAACTAACCTAATAAGCTAAACTAAACCTAGAATAACAAAAATAATAAGCTAATAAGCCTAAACAAGCAAATTAGTTTTTTGGCCAAACTGATAAGCAAAAAGGCCAAGAGGGACTTTTCTAGCTTAAAAATAAGCTAGCAAAAGGATCCTTATGGCTTAGTGGCTTATACCACTAAAAAGATTGGCCAAAAAGCTTCATGAAAAAGGTAGTTCACACAGATTCAACACTTAGACAAATTTTGCAATCTTAACAAAACACTACCTTTGAAATAAGCAAACAAATAGAACCTTATGAACTTAAGACCTATAAACAGATTAACTTTGGACCTCAAAGAACACTAATCAACAATCAAAAGAGAGTTTGAAATTCACAATAAGCCATAGAAAGCACGTGAAGAAGCCTTTTCTTCTTTTTTTAACACTTAGCAATTTTTTTGACAGACTTGGGAAAAATGCAAACTAAAAATGAAGGCCTATTGTCTTTGTTTCTAACCTGTTTTAACACTTAAACAAACTCAAAAACAACACAAAATTACAAGATTCAAAGTCTTAATCAAATAAGCAAATAAAATGAGCTAAAGCTCACAGATTCAAACCACAAACTCTTAAAACCTTAAAAATAAGATTTAATACTTAAAAACTTAAACAAACTGAATTTTTAGACTACTTTTATCTAGTCTAAGTTGACTCAAGTGCACAAAACAGGTTTTGACCCATTTTAACCCATGAACATGGTTAAACCAAACACTCCTTTAAATCCTGAATTTTACTTTTTAAACTGATTTAAGCCACAAATTGCAAAGACAAGATATTAATTTAACTATACTAACAATATTAAGCAAATTCAAACAACTAATAAGCAATCAAATAAGCTAAAACAGATTGTGCTAGTATTTAAGCTATTTAAGACAGATTATAAGAAAACTCAAACAAATGATTTCTAAACTATAAAACAAGCATAATAAGCACTAAACATCATAAGCAAACATAAATGATTTCTAAACTATAAAACAAGCATAATAAGCACTAAACATCATAAGCAAACATAAATAAGCAAATATAAGACCATATATTAAATAAGCTATACTAAACATCATAAGCAAACATAAATGATTTCTAAACAGTTAGCACAAATAAGCAGTTGAATAGTAAATAAGCTAAAAATGAAAAATTGAAGACTTACAAAACCCTTGCTTAAACAGGGCAAATGAGCTCAAAAGAGCTTATCTACAAGCTCTGGCTTATCTAAGATAAGCTAGTGGTATCCATAATCCCATCCAAATCCGGCTTATCATCCAAATAAGCTGTGGTGTTTTAATGGTGGATTTTTTTGTGAATTTTCATAAGTTCTTTATAGTTAAATTTATACAGGTTGCTTATAAGTTTTTATAAGAGCTTAAAACAGCTTATGAAAGGCTTTTGAATTCTTTAAAACACAAATTTAAGAACAACAAATTTTAAGCTAAAACTAAAATTTCATTAATTCATTAATAGAAACATTACAATATTTAAAAGATTACACTAAAATAAGCTAAAAATTAATTAGGTGAAAAAAACTAAAAAAACTCTCCGCCTTAAGGGCTTACAAATGAGCCTATTTATAATAAGCTAAAGAAGATTCTAGGATTTGTGCTTTCTTTGTGAGAGCTCCTGCGGGTGTGTTTGTTGTGTGAGAGTCTTCAAAGAGCAATCTTGGCCATTGAAATTGAGTAGAGCCCAAGTCTTATGATCTTAGCCATTGATCTCTTGTCTTGTTCCTTGGACGAATAGGGATGCTAAGGATTGCCAAGGTAGATTTTGGTGGGATAAGGTGTGTAAAGGTGTTGGTCGACATAGGGGAGAAGAAAGAGGGATAGTGTCTTGTTTGGTAGTGAGGACATGACACAACCTAAAAGATGATGAATAGTGTTCGCGTAATTGTTGAAAATTTGGAAAATTAGCAAGAATGGTCCCTGAGGTTATATTGATGTATTGCAATCATAGTCCTTGCACTTTGCATCTTTGGCCCTTGAAGTTATAGTGATTTTTGCATCGTTAGTCCTTTTAAGGACTAACAGGGTTAAGTTTAAAAGGGTTGAGGGTTAACGGGGGTGTTATAAAGGGTATTGGGTTTGGCTTGGACTTGTTTGGGCTGATTCTAATATAAAAGGTGTTGGGCCTTTATTAATGCTTTAAGGCTTATAAAGTATAAGTAGGCTAACTCGGGCCCACTAGGTGGGTACGGGTGGGCCTACTTTTGACAATTTAGGTTTTCGGGTTCGGTTTTCGATGCTTTTTCCAATGCCACTTCCCGGGGTTGACTTTGACTTTGACTTGTTTGTTAACTTTGACTTGGTCTTTTTGACTTCTCACGGTCTCTCTGTTCTCGTGCTCGGTTTTGTCGTTTTGGCTTCGATTTTTGTCCTTTTCTCAGATATCCGTTACCTGCATAATACAGATGCAAAACATACAAATACAATGTATTTTTGGTACGTTTTTGGTCATTTAAGTCCGTTTTTAATGGTCAAAGATATGTGTAATTAAACACATACCAAACACTTAGAGAGAGAAAGTAAGAAAAAAAATGTAATGCTATTATGTGTAAGAAATGAACAACCAACACCCTTTGCATAGCATGGAAAAGGGTATATATATCCTAAATATGGCCGGCTATGGGGTTTTGTCCATGGGCTTTCCATGGGCTTTCCTAAGCTAGCCTATTAAGGTTCCAAATATTACTTAACGAGCTATCTAATGATATGAATGGAAGTGACCGATACTTTTGTATTCCTAACAATCTCCCCCTAAAGGAGGTCACTCCATTTTACAAAAACTTAAGCCTAGCATACTATGCTTTGTCTTCAGTCTTGTGCTCACAGATTTGTTTTCTTGACTTCAACTTGTGAACATGTTGTAATGATCTTTGACTTTAGGCTTGAGCTTGTTCTAATAGGCTTGACTTGTATGTGAATCTTAAACTTCTTTAAGATCATCAACCAAGCATAATCTCATATCATCATCTTGTGATCTTTTGCCTTCTTGTGATCTCGTGACTTCTGGACCGACATGCTCATACTGTTGTTGTTTCTTAGTCTTAAAATCTTGAATAAGACAACTTTCTTGAAAATCTTTAACTATAACACTTCGTCACTTTGAGAAAGACGTTCGGTATCAGAGTGACAAAAACTTCTTTGAAATTTTTTGACTTTAATACTTCGTCACTTCAAGAAAGACGTACGGTATCAGAGTAGCGAAGTCTTGAAACATGTACTTGAGCTTTCATGATGTCTTTACTTTTGTCGATCAAGTATGAGCATGTGGTATTGGCTTCGAATTTATCATCGGGAAACTGCTACCACCGTCAGGAAATCCGCATAAATAGGTTAGTCATAAACAACATATATGGACGAAAGTGGCTTTGTCACTTCGTCGAATAAGATTGTAACAACCACGGTTCCCCGTTACTCAGTATAAATACTGCCTCTGATCAGGTAGAATTCCGAAGAATCTCCTTGACAGGGTTTCGCAGCTGCACTAGCCGTTCTCTTTACCGGAGCGTCTCAAAGCAGACAACACGGTAAGAGTGAACCGGTAAGTTACTATCTTCCCGATTAAGCCGTCAATTCGTGTTCAGCTTTCCTATGTCCATATACCATTGTGAGGCTTCCCATGGACATAGGATTGAAAATTGATTTAAAAAATCAGTCGGTGTGTCAAGATGTAAATGGTTTTTATGTCACACCAACAGTTTTATTTTTTCAAAATTCATTCGTCAATTCATAAGATGGACCGAATCGATATCTAGTATCACAAGTTCGATCCATATAGGATCTCACAAGTCACCTACCAAGAGCTTGTTTAATGTTGGCTCAAGCAGGATTTCCATCTTCACTGTGAAAACTTAAGTATCACTCGGATGTTCAGGCAAAATCACAAGGATAATGCGTATGACTCTTTATACATATTTCTCGTTTTTCACATTGTGTGAATTAGCAAGCATAATTTTGACAAGTGTCCTAATGAGATTTATGGATGATCTCTTTTGGATCTAGACTCAATAGTGCTCATTTGGTTTTAGTAATCGGAGGCTAGAGCATACTGCCACCTTTTCAATACCAACTAACTCAAAGTGACAAAGTCAATAGAAATGTGTTTAATGTCATTTGAGTGACTAAGGAGGGTTATGCATTGCATCACTAGGTCCCTGATGTCAGTCTTCAATGTCAGCAATCATCTTTGTGATTCTAACATCAGATGTATTGAACCGGTTTCTGCCTAAGTGTGAGGAGGGCTTCTTTCTTTTCACCCTTTATCTTAACTTTTCTTCTTAATTCTTCAACCCCTTCAGCGCTTACTGAGACTTTATAACTAGTACCTTGTTGGCTTTGTTCCAGTACTAGTTCCATCTCAGTTGGCACTCTTCCCTTATTCTCACTTTTACTCTTTTTTATATCATACCTATGGAATTCTACACTAACTAGTGGAATGTCCCTGGGTAGATCCCTCCGGTTCTGGATGGATCGTGGGAACGTATACCTATACCTAACTACCTTGTAACTCAAAATAATTAAATGCATGGTCGGTCTTTTGGTATCATTCAAAGCCTTAAAACCATTTATACTGCTCCCCTCAACATGTGCATCAGATATTCGATAATGTTTAGACTATGAAGGAGAGCTTGCAATTGAGTCATTAAATTAACATCGTTAGTTATATATTTTAATCACATCTTCTCCCCTTATCAAAAATGTTAAATCCCTTGATATTTTAGATATCAATTGATTCAAATATTCATGGTTTCGGGGGAAAAATGTCCAATTATTAACAAGCCACTTATTGGAATATTTTAATGCTCCCCCTTAAATTATGAGGGTATTATATGGTGTTTGAGTATGTTAATTTGAAATTTTTTGAATTTACTAAGAAATTCTTGAAAATTCATACTCAAACACTATATATGCCTAATTTTTTAAGTCTACACTACATATATACATATTCATAAGTGTATAAATTATACGAAATGACCTTATGATGACGAACAAAATATGACGAAGTCATATTGTTTGTTGAAGTAGTCGGAGGTCAGTTCCGTAGTGCCTTCCACCAACAAACTTTTCAAGGCTTTCCTTTAGATGCTTGTCAATAGCCTTGATCATGATATTATATCTTTTCTTTTCCAATGAACTTCATCTTCTCTGTGGCAGGTACTCCATTCAGATATTCTTTGTGATGTCATCCAGCAAAGTTTGAAGCCTTGTTAATGTGCCATCGTTGAACTTGTAGAGTTCATCTGAGCGCATCAACCTGTTTCTCCTTTGGGTGTCAACATAAATGAATCCTTGAGGGTCTTGATATGGATTGTATGGGTCCTTTTTCCTAAGGTCGGGTCTTGTAGTTTTTGGCTTGGTGACGTTGATCTTCTCCTGATAACTTTCGACTCCCAGATGAAGATCTTTGACTCTCTTTTGAATAACCATGCTTCTGGTGAACATTCGTAGTGCTATAGCAAAGTCAGAAACATCATCGCCCAAGAGATTGGTGAGCTTGTTCTGAACAATAAGGAGCAACATGTCTTCGATGTCGTTGATACGAAGTCGTAGGAAGTTGCCTTCCTTGAATGTGTAAAGGTCGTTATCGGCTCTTCGTACTTCAATCTCTCTCAAGTACCCATACCCATGTTTTCTCATTACCTCGACCCGAGTCACTGCCAAAATACGTTTGGTAGAGTACACATCATGAGTGGATTCCAAGCTTCGTGCATACCCATGGAAGGTCTTACATTGATCTATCTAATATGAAATACCCCAAAGTGCATGTTTATCATAGGTGACTTTAACAGGACTCCAAATGTTTCGAACCATGTCTTCAATGCCTGGAAGATTATATTGTACGGCCTTTGTCTTTGTTATGGAAGTCGTATAGGTCATAGTCGAAATTCTTCCTTGTAGATACTTGAGATCGTTGTTGAAGAAGTAGTCAACAGGTACCATTTGACGATTCCTATTCATGACTAAAGGAAGGGGTTTGGTAAGATCAAATGGATAATCACCGCCTTCTGGGTTGTCCCAATTAAGTTTCTCCGATAAAGCTTTGTAACATTCTTTAAAGTTATACTCCAACTCAGCATAATTGGTACATGTTCCTTTGAGAAGTTTGAATGCTGGCCCTAACAGGGTTTCTTGAGTCAGATTGGTGATCTTCAGGTCGTTTATGATGTATGCAGAGAAGTCTATAGGAGTGCTCATCAATTCATCGAAGGTTTTTGACAGTTTATCAGCTGAAGATGCAAGGGTCATTAACCAGCTTTGAGTAGGTCCTTATTGTGGATGTTAGCCTTAATTATATTAAGTCAAACAAGAATGTTATCGGTCTTAGAAAGTCAAACTAGGTCTTGTATTGTAATAGGCTAGTCGGGTTCAACGGGCTTGGATTGTAATCTAATATTGTCCGTGTTTCGGGCTCAAAGCCCAAGTTTAGCCAAGCCCGACCCGTTAAGAAAGCCCATGAGCCAACTAGAAGGCTAGGGTATAAATACCCCTTCACCACACTTGGTGAAGGGTGTTGGTTACATTTTTCACTTCACTTGTAACTTCCCATTCTCTCACTAATCTTCTTGTTTCTCTCTCTACTTTCTCTCTCTAAGATTTCTTCTTATTTTCTAGCATCTTGGTATAGATTATAGTTGTGTAATGGATTAAACTAGTGGGATAACATGTGGTACCAGAGCTAAAGGGGTGTTTAGTGATTGAATTTCGTGGGTTTATTGGTTTGTTTTTTCTTTGGTTCGAAATAAAGAAAAAAAGCAAGAAAAAATCAACTTTGATCTTTGTTTCGTGGTTAAA
>BQNB010032114.1:36301-53438 GCA_026074375.1 Tanacetum coccineum
ATCTTATAAGTAGCTACACTAGGTGTTTTCATGGCTACAGGAACAGGATTCAAAGGAGTTTCAGTACCTGTGTTAGTCTCTTCTTGCTCATCAACCTTATCTGAATCATCAGAGACATTCTCATCCACACTTGTATGCATACCTTTTCTGGATATTTGTTTCTTGCTTCATCATCTTTGTCTTCTTTCAGTCTCATTGGAGTCTTTGTTTGAAGCTCTTCACCAAATCTTTTCAAGCTATCTTTAGTGGCTTCAAAACTTATTGGAGCAAAAGACTCAATCTATTTTATAAGCTTGTCAAACTCTTCTTTGACTTCTTCAAAGCTCAACTTCCTCAGCTGATTTAACTTCCATGACCCTTGATTCTTTAAGTAGTTCATCATGTAAGTCTTTAGCTGTGATTGGGTCATGGGCTTGTTCCTTTTAGCTTTGGCTCTTTCTTCAGCAAAGAACTTCTTTCTTTGATTCACAAGGTCCACCATTTTCTTAGCAAAGTCTTCTCCTTGAAGTTCACTTCCAAGCATGCTCTTTGATAACTCTGCATTGGCTTCAAGTTTTGCTCTAATCAAGTCCCAATCTTCATTTGTATAGTGTTGGAACGCTTTCTCAATTGTACTTGAGCTTTTCTTTTCTTCTGTTGCTCAGTCAACTCTTCTTCTTCTGCAATCCTTTGTGCTAGAAGAGCATCCAAATGTATTTGCTCAGCCTCCTCTTCTCTTTGTAAGGAATCCAATCTTATTGCTTCTGCAAGGCTAGCTTCTTCTTGTAAGATCTGTTCCTTTGTCTTCTTTGGAGTTTCTTCACTGAGCATAGGAGCTTTCCCTTCTCTTTGTCCTTTATTTTCACCAGCAGTACTATCTTGCTCAAAACCAGTATTAAGTTCAATACTACCAGTATTAACTTTACTAGCAGTATTAACTTCAATACTAGCAGCATTAATCTCACCAGCAGTATTAATCTTTTCAGCACCAGTATTATCTTCTTGAAAATCCAAGCTTGAGACTACTTTCTTGCCTGTAGACTCTTTTCTTCTCTTGTACCTCCTTCCTTTGTCAATTGACCTTGACTTTAAAGAAGCAACCTTTGAGAGAGTTTTGGGGAGGGACTGCTTCAAGAGTGGTTTGGGCTTATTTCTTCCTCTTTGTTCCTCCCCTGATCGCATGTTGCTTTGATGTAGGAGGTGTAACCAGTCCTTGTTTTGAAGAATCTTGAGGGTCAGCTTGACTTTTCCTCCCTTGAACCTCAGGTTCTTAATCCGCTGATCTGTCAAACTAATTTCTCCTTTTTAGAAACCCTTCTAACTTCTTTCACTTCTTACTAGGCTTCACAAATATTGCATTTCCCATGGTTAGCTTGGTTTGTTTAAGAATCCAATTCTAGGCTATATATTCCTTGAAATTCCAACCTTGGGAACTGTTTGAAGCAAATCATCTGGTAGGCATGTGACTTGGGACGCATGTGCTTTGTGATGGGGACAGGAGATTGCTCCTCATAGATGTGCTCATCTGTTGGAGGTTCAGTCTCAGGTGGTGGTGGTGGTGGTGATGTAGGTGTAGGAATAGGTGGTGGTGTTGGTGATGGAATAAGTGGAGGAGGTGGAGATGTAGATGTGGGATAGTGTGGTGTTGGTGATGGAAAGGTGAGGTGGGAGGTATTGGTTGTGTTTGTGCATTGAGCTGGCAGTTCTTTGTCTGCAATAGGAGGTTGAGTTGCAACAAGCAACATAGAGGGCAATAAAGGTCTTGGTTTGTCCCCTGAAAACCCCTTTTCATATTCCCAAATATCTTTTTTGGTCAGCTACAGCTAGATAAGGGTTTGTTTGTTTTCTGTTTGTATATTCAAAATTATTTGCAGAAGAAAACGGGGATACATTTAAAAACTTTTATTGTTCTTTAAATTTGGCCAGCATACCATCAAAAAATGAGTTTTTGAAAAATTATAATACTCTACGATTGGAGAGACAGATCAAGCAAGTAGCAATATTGCTACCAAATTGATCCCATCCACTACTTTTAGAGCTTATACAGTGCAAAGATGGTGGACCCAAATATCGCCATTGTGGTGTAAAGAAACTTTTCCAAAAGGTAAAAGTTCCATCTGTAGGATACCCTATTTGGCCCATTCCCTGAAAAAGGTCATCATTAGGTAACATTGAAATTCCTGTGGCGTCATCTAATTGAAGTGAATCCCTAATTGACGCCTCAGAGATTTGTACCTTTTGGTATCAACTGTTGTACTAATTTCGAGAGACCCATCTGCTCTAGTACTTGCAACAGCACTCTGCCAAAATTGTTTCACAAGAGAATCATAGATAGTTGGATTAGCTGTCAAAGCATACCTGAGGTTGGAGCCTCGAAGAAAATCCACGATCTCAGCAAACCCTGCACTCTCGTTAGGCTTGCGCAAAAACCCTACTTGATTGTGTTTGTCACAATAATTCAATTGAGCCATGTGACACCCGTATTAAGTACTTAGGTTTTATTGTGAATTAAATGTAGATGCTTGGTAGCAGAAACTCTTGACCTTATTCGTTAGAGAGAAAAATTTTGACTTTTGCAAAGAAAAGGATGATAGCCAATAAGGAAAAGTAGAAAGAGAAATCAAAATTTTTTCTTTATATAGCAACTCTGGTGGTGGGACTACTATTGCGACGTTTTAATATCTCCAACGGTTACATTTAAAAACAGTAATTCAAGTAGAAAAAGTAAAATTTCCCGCAACCAGCATTAACAAATTAAACCACCAGTATTAACAATTTACACTATCAGACTTAATTTTGGTCCAACAGAATAATTAAGATGTCAACCTGAATTAACTCTATTTCAACCAGAATTAAGTGTGTATGAACTACCTGAATTAACTTACTTAATACAGGATTAACGACTTATAACTAAAGGATTTAAAGAAATTAACTTACCCGAATTAAACCTACTTAATACCACGAATTAATAGAATTATATGTACCAGATTAAAGTAATAAAACTAACAGTATTAAAATACTTAGCTTTTTAATGTAACAAACTATACATCTAAGCCTCCCCTTAAATGTTGCTATGGGTTGATCATACCAATGCTAACCACCAAATAATTAAACGGGTCCATCAAATGGTTTGGTCAACAAGTCAGCACACATTTAAGGTCTTGTGGATTTTTATCCACCACTTTTGAGCTTCTTCTATAAACATCCTGATGATGTGGTGACGAATCTCAATGTGTTTGGTCTTAGACTGGTTAGACTGGATTCTTCACAATAGCAGTTTGTGCTTTCAGTATCAATGTGGAATTTTGTATTCATGAAGTTGAACACCATAGTCAACAATTGATTTTGAACCCACAACACTTGTCCACAGCAATTTGCAGCAGCTACATATTCAGCTTTAGTTGTTGAGTGGCTAAAATAGTCTGTTTCTTGCATTGCCAGGAGATAAGTCTTTGACCAAGAAATTGACAACACCTATGGTGGATTTCCTGTCAAGATTGGAAACCACCATAGTCGCTATCAGAGAATGCTTCCTTCCAAATCAAGGGGGTGAACTCCCTAGGAATACCTTAATCCCAAGTTTGGTTTGCCCTGAGGTACTCTTGAAGATTCTCTTGACAGCATTGAGTATGTGAAGTTCTTTGGTGTTACCTGAAAACGTGAACAAACACATAATCATACTAATATCAGGTCTAGAAGCAGTTAAGTACATGGAGAACTATCATAGATCGGTACAAGTGTACATCTAATCAAAAGCTTCCCTCATTCCTTTGTCAAAGGCAACATTGGTCTCCATGGGAGTCGATTACAGCTTTGACATTAACAAGATCAAAATTTCCTTGAGTATCTCAGCGACATACTTGTCTTGAAATGATATGAAGATGCCTTCCTTGTTCTGCTTGACTTGTGACCTAAAAAAGAATGTAAGTTCACCAGGAACTCATTTGAAAATCTGCTTTGCATCAAGCTTCAAACTCATCACACCAGACTTGTTGGTTGACCCAAAAATGATTATCTTCAACATACACTTGAACCAACATGATATCCTTTTTGTTTCCTTCTAATGAATATAAAGTCTTGTCAATGGTTCCCTCTTGTATCATGCTTCTCTAAAGGAATGATGACAAAGTAGACTACCAGCTCTAGGGGCTTGGTGCAACTCCATCAAAGCTTTAACCACCTTATAAACCTTTGTAGGATGGATCAGGATCAACAAAACCAGAGGTTGTGAAACATCGACCTCTTCATACAATAGTTGCCATACAGAAAAGCAATTTTAACATCCATTTGATAGCTTTGAACCCCATAATGAGGGCAAAGGCCAAAAAATAACCTGATAGCTCAATTCTGCTTACAGGTGCAAAAACATCTATCATAGTTCTATCCCTTCTTCTTGTCTATGACCTTGAAGCTACCAACCTTGGCTTTGTGTCTAACAACTACTCCCTCTATCCTTTTGTTCCTGTTACCCATTTAGTTACCTTTCACCTTAGCACCATTGGGTTCCAACCAACACTAAAACCACAACACCCCCCCATAACTTACTAATATATAAACCCTTTAACTCCCACTACCATCTTTAACCACGTAAATCAAACCGAAAACCCATACTATGTTGAGCTTGAAACTGCAATAGTTTCTTCTGCATAGCTTCAACCCAGCTTCCTTCTTCAAGAGCTTCTGGACTTTCCTTGGTTTAAATTGAGATAAAAAGCAAGCAAAAAGACATTGTTGTTGATCTTTATGATTGCTTTCTTTTGGTTTGCTTGTATGTAGCTCACTAGAGCAAGAGTCCTCCAATGATTTTCTTGAGAGAGCTTTAATTCACAATCAAATAGTAATAGTAATAGCAAGTTTGGTATTCGTTCTTGTGTTCATCTTGGTATAGATATTGATATTCCGCGTCAATATTTGTATTCACAGTTATTGTCTCTCATAGTATCTTTGGATTTATTCAAAGGACTATAAGTCGTTTAAGGCTCATTCAGATCTTGTTTATAAGGACCTACAAGATCTGTTCCTTTGTCTTCTTTGGAGTTTCTTCACTGAGCATAGGAGCTTTCCCTTCTCTTTGTCCTTTATCTTCACCAGCAGTACTATCTTGCTCAATAACAGTATTAAGATTATCACTACCAGTATTAACAGGATTAGTACTGGTAGGTGCTGTTGCAGGTACTGGTCCTAAGTGCTTCAAAGCAAGAGCATCCAGCTCTTTGCTAAAGGTCATAATGTCATCAGCAGATTTGGATATTGGTGTAGAAGATGGCTGCTTTGGGGGAGAGTGAGTCTTCTTTGTAGCAGAAACCACCATCAGGTCTGCAGCCTCCTCAGTCTGCACATCAATATCAATGACCTCCTTTGAACCTGCAGGGTTAGCTTGATTTTGCAATTTTGACAGGTATATAGTTCATAGAGTCTGTAAGATAGTCTAAATTAAACCTCCACCGATGGCCTAGTCCCTGTACATTAGGTTTTTCCTCAAGAAAGTTGACATGAAGGTTTACTTCAACTCTTTTGGTGACTAAATTATAAACCCTAAAGGCTTTACTATTCACAGAGTAACCAACAAGAAAACCCTCATCAGATTTTCCATCAAACTTCCTAGTGGGCTAAGAGTATTGAGAATGGTAACATGGCACCCAAATGGTCTTATGTAATTAACTAAGGAATTGGTTTGTGGGCCAAAACAAAAAGCTCATAAGGAGTTTTGTTCTGAGGCTTGGTCCACTCCTACCCTGTTGGAGGGTATAGCAAGCAGTATTGACTTGCTTCTGCCCAAAAAAGTGGCTAGGTTAAGTGTGAGTCAGCTAGCATTGTCAGCAGCCTATATAAGGGTCCGGTCCCTCCCATATTCATTTCTCTTAGCAACCCCATTTTGCTGAGGGAGTTTCTTGCATACTCTAAACTCCTGGTTATACCTTTTTCCCCACAGAACTTAAGCATAACACTGTTTTTAAACTCTGTCCCATTATCTGATCTAATGATTTTTACTTTTTGATTAAGTCGTTTCTATCTGTCTTATAAAAGTCTTAAGGATGTCACTAGTCTCATCCTTTTTGGCTAGAAAGAATACCCACAAAACCTTGAAAGTCATCAGTAATCACTTGACAGTATCCTTGCCCATGGTTGACACTCCTCCAGTGGTAGGTCAGATAAGTCCATATGCAAGGTGTGTAATTGGGTGGTCAAATATCTGTCAATCTTGGCCGTAAGGAGCCTTGTTGTTGCTTTCCTTTCTTACAAGCAACACAAGTGTGGTCATTTCTGAAACTTCGTGGAGGTACCCTCTAAAATAGATTTCCCTTCACTAGTTTATTTGTTTTTGAAATTAAGGTGACCTCCCATAACCTCTGTGCCATAATTTAGCTTCATCAGATGAGGTTTTGCTAATAAACAGGTGTATCCTTTTGAAGAATCAACATTTTTCATATCAAAAGTATACATGTTGTGTTGCCTAGGAACTTTAAGAAGGACCTGATTTTCATCAGGCATCTTGAAGTCAGAGGACACCACAAAACACTCTTTTTTAGTAAAATTTAACATTTTGCTTTTTTATCACAAATCTGAGATATTGAGAACAGGATTAAAATGTCAAGGTCTTTCACACAAACCTCATCATCAAAACTAATTTCCTCCCCCCATAATCTAATTGTACCTTTCCCCACGGATATACCTTTACTTCCTCCAAAAGTAACTGATCCATTTGGATAGTTCTTGAATATCATAAGATGGGCCATGGTACTCGGATTGTGCCAGATACTTCAAATATCAAATATTTCTCTTTGCTACATATGCTTCTGTGGATGATCATGCACAAGTCAAAAAAGAGATTAGTTACTCTTTGGGACCCAGGCCTTCATAGGCTTGGGTCATGCATTGTGGACCTCTAGAAACATTATCATGTGATCAGGGGCTTGGTCCTCTTTGTTATTGGAGAGTGGGATTACTTTTCTCTAAACATAACCTGTTGAGGTCTTAACAGCAGTGCCCATTTTGCCCTTAACAGCATATTTATTTGACTTGTGTGCTGTATTTCTTGAAAAGTGTCTATTTACAGGTTGATCTTTGTTTTGAGTAAACATTTCTTTGGACTTGTAAGAATTCAGCAGGAGGAAAGTTTAGGGCTTGGTTTTGTTTGAAGGTCCTGGTTTGATACTGGTCTATTGACTCTAGCAGGTATTTACATGCACACTACACAGAATTAAACATTTTTGTTGCCAGTATTAAATCTAGAACTACCAGACTTAATTTGAGTGCCAGAATTAACATGCACACTACCAGAATTAACATTTTGCTTGCCAGTATTAAATCTAGAACTACCAGACTTAATTTGAGTGCCAGCTGAACTAACAGTACTAACATTTCCATGACCAGTATTAACATTTACCCTACCAGTTTTAATAGTTTTGCTAGCAGTACTAAGGTTGGGTCTAATGTTATTTAGTTGTACAGGTCTGGGAGTGAACTGATTTGCTTTATTCACCCTGTTAGTGTTAGTCCAGGCCGGTGTGGCTTGCCGAACATCAGCATGAACCACCCTTTGGCTCTTAAGAGCAGCTTCCCTTGCCATCTTCTTCTCATAATAGTCACAGTCCTTAATCAAGTGACTAAGACTTCCACACACAAAACATGTTTTTTCAAAAGGAATATCTGCCACTAATTCCCTTTCCATTCGTTGTTCCCAATTCTTTCTGTTATTTGAAGGAATAGGTGAGGGTGTTGTCCTAATTGGTTGCCTAGGAGTTTTTACATGCTGTGCACAACTAGGGTCAACTGTTTGTTGAGGTTTAGACACTTGTGGTTGAGTCTTTTGGGTAGAAATGGTAACCTGCTCAATAGAGGGTATAGGGATAGGGTCATCATTGACTGAATGGTCAGATACAGTTCCTTGTTCCCCATCACTGTCATTGGATTGACAGGTTGAGTAAACAGTGGAACTTGCATCAGACTCAGTAGGACTAGGAGATTGAGGTTGAGGCCCATATTTACCATACTCATACAGAGAATCATCTATGTCCTCCTGTTCCCTAGGGGTATAATCACCACTAAGAGGATGGGGGACACCTTTATATTCTACCTGTTTAAATCTGCTGTATAGAGGGATGTCATAATTTCCTGCATCTGTTTCCCTAAAAGCAAAAATACCTCTACTTATCTCTTCCTCATATCCTAGGACCTCAGCATTTGATTTTATGCCATATCCTAAACCTATCTTAACAGTTGAGCTCATCCCACAATCAATTAGCTTCCAAAGATTTTTAGAAGATGCAGACCAAGAATCAAAAATTTGTTGTAAAGCATCCTTGTCTTTGACAGCTTTCATTCCTATTCTTCTATACTTTTTCAGCTTTTCATCTTTTTCAAAAATTTGATTAGCTTGAAAATTTAATTTTTCATTTAAGGAAGATTGCTGTTTGTGGGAGGCTTTAAGCTGAGATTCTAATTTCTTAACAGCTAGCTTATGGGCAACTAAGGCAGCTTCTTGATCACCAAATTCAGATTGCAGTTCATCATACTTAGCTTGAAGAGCATTATATGTATCTAAACACAATTTAGAGCACATTGATACCTCATTATTCACAGTTGCAAGCCATTCAGAGCATGATTGGATGTTCCTCATCTGTAGTTTGCTTAATCATTGATCTGACCTTCATCAATGTCATCAGGCTTTTTTTCAATATGCACTGGCTTTGTGAAATTTATGTCCTTTACTTGGCTTCCTGCTGTTATTTTCTTTTAACCCTTTAAACTTGCCACCTCCCTGGCAAAATGTCCAGTATTGTGGCAATTGAAACATTCAAACTTTTCTCTTATCAAATCCACATTGCATTATTCCATCCATCTCTTGGCCTTTGCCTGTCTTCTTATTAGAACTTCTTAATCTTTATGGCAGTCATAGCAATCTGCCAATTTATATCCATCTCTTCCAAATCCAGATCATCAAATTGATCTAGGTCTTCATGTATCAAGTCCACATCATCAGCATTTGTGGCTAGAAAAGAATGGATAACTTCATCAGCAAGACCAGGAGTAGCAGTTGGTGTTGCTTTGGAAGAGGAAGTGGCATAAGAACTATAACTTCCTGAGCTGTGGCTTGGCTTATGCTTGCTTGAAGAGGCTTTGGCTTGAGAAGAAACGCCAATTATCAGATGCCAGGGAAGAAGATGTGTCCATTTGGTGGTCTTGTCAAAGGACACTTAGATTTTTGTATAAAATCATTCTATGGACAGTGTGGTTCAATTATTCTTTATTCGTTCTCCATTTGTCATGGCTAGACTGGTCCACCACGGCAGGAGGAAGGGACCTCATAAAAATTTGTGATTTGCATCTTAATCTGACACACCAGGCACCAAGGGCATCCAACTGTGTGATAGGAGTTTTGGAGACCTATCATACCACTTTTTCTACGCGTCCTTAGATGAGATAGTAAATGCCTCTCAAACTGTTGTTTCAAAACTGCTTTTTTGCATTTTTCTTTCGAGTTCGCATTACCACCAACCATGTCTTGATGGCTGCCAGATCTCTTTGGCATCATCCATGCCTGGAAAACGTATGAGAAGATCTTTGGAACAGCCATATTAACATGTAGTGTCTAGCTTTCCTTTCTTTCTCATCAGCGAACTGTTCTTCCTGTGTGGTTTAAGGAAGAACCCTGTATTACACCATCCTTACCTTTGTGACTCGCTTCTTTGAGTTCCCATTCTGAATCACTTTCCAGACCTCATTATCTATATACTCAAGATAATGTTCCATCTCCATTGCCCACGTATCATAATCATCCTTTTGAAGAACAGGCAGTTTAATGTTTGAAAGTGTGTTTGTGGTGATAATTTGTGGTGGTTTTACAGGAACATCGCTTTGTTGGAGCTGGTACAGATCCATCAAAGATGCATTCATATGAAGAGACAGAAAGTTCCTCATCATCATGAAGAGAAAAATTATCGTTTGTAGACATGACTACTTGATTTGGTGGAATAATAGGTTTTGATCTTATGTTCAATCTTGTGTAAAGTCCCTTTGGTTGGCTCTGATACCACTTGTAGGTCCTTATAAACAGGATCTCAATGAGCCTTTAAACGATCTGATTAGTCTTGGACAGTTCATTGTTTGCTTCTTTAAAATGGTTATTTGATGATTCTAAACTTTTATTTTTAGTTTTGACCTCAATTTCACCTTTCAATTTATCAACTAAAGCCTTGTTTGATGATTCCAAAAATTTATTTTGGTTTTTGCTGTCATCAATTTCACATTTTAGTTTCTGAATTAAAGAAGCAAGCAAATCACATTCTTGATCAAGATCATCAGTATCATCCTGGTCATCCTGAACTCTATCATAACATAAATCTAATGAATCAATAGTGATATTGGTGTCACTATGTTCTGCCAGATATATGTCATTACTAGATTCAGGTTGCTCAGGATGTTCATTTTCCATGGCAAACACATTATAGTTGTCATTATTGTTTTGTACCTTATGTATTGGCTCATCATCAAAGATTAGTCCAGAATTATCAACATGATCTGGAGTAACCTCTTGAAGCTATGCCATGTACATATAATATGCTTCCAATTCCTGATCTTTAGACTCATCATCAGTATCATCCTTGCAATCAACTTGTTCTGCATTCAACTGAACCCCAGCTTCCTCTTGTTTACACAATAACATCTTTTCCTTGTGATAAGCTGCATCCTTTACTCGTTTTGGTTTCTGACATTCCCTTGATACATGCCCATATTCCTTGCAGTTGTAACACTGAATCCCAGACTTCTGCACAACCGGAGTACCTACATTTTCCCTAGCCCCAGCAACATTAACTGCCCTCTGATTATCATACCTAGTGCCTCTGTTGATTCTTGGAGAATTATCTTGATTAGCTCTATTGGAGTTTAATGAAGTTCGAAGGTTGTTGTTGGTAGGTTTGTAGATTTTCTTAAACGAGAGAGAAATTAAAGCCATGAGTTTGTCAATCTCTTTGTCCTTGGACATTTCATCATCTTCAGTAACCGTATCAGGTTCTGGATCATAAGTAGGAGCAGAAGAGGTAACAATTGCTTTTCCTCTGTTTCTGGTAGACTGTTGCGATCTGGTGGAGGAATATTGAGTGTTTTGAGTAGGATGGTTTTGATGATGGTAAACTGGTTGTTGTTGAGCAACAAGTGCAAGTGGATTAGCAGTACGTGCTAGTCTTTTAGCTCTTATCTCATTGACTTCATTCTGGTGTTGCTTCAGAATGTCATAAAGCTTGTGATAGGAGACAGTCTTCAGCTCTTGGCTCTGCTTAACAAGTGTCACAAACCTTTGCCATTCTGGTTGTAGTTGAAGTAAGACTTAACATTCACTTGATGATTTGTAACATCACACTGATTTCTGACAAGCTCATTCATCATCTTGTAAAACCGTGAGTAATACGATTCAAGTGATTCACCATCCCGTGATGTGAATTTTCTAAATTCCCAATATAAATTGGTTTCAAGATCTTGAACATTGATTGATTCACCTGGTGCAACCTTTCCCCAATGGCTTTCCACATTTTACCTGCATTCGGGACATGCATCAAACTGTGGAGTAGGGTATCGTTTTATCTATCACTGTGAGACTGATCTGAACGGCTTCCGTTTCGCATTCAGTTGATCTGTATGTCTTGTGAATATTTTATGGTCTCCATTATTACCGTTCTGTAGTTGTTTCGAATACTTCAGCAACTGGAACTGTTTTCTCAGCCCATTGATACGTGTATGGTGGATTTTAGAGACAATGGTGGGATGAGTCACTGCTAGGTTTTGTGTCTATGTATCTCTTGATTCTGGATTGCCACTGATCGTAAGTTACCTTGGTGCCAAACATTGGTTGGAGATCTTGTACCCGCTTCCATGATAGCATGTGAAGAGCATTTGATGATTGAGTTTGCAAATTGGTATTTGAATTTGACATTCGATGTAGTTGTTGTAAATGGATGGCGGATCTTAAGTGTTATGAGTGATTGATTGTGGTTTTTTAATGATATTATCGTTACGGGATTTCACAAATCTTTGATTAAAACTGAGAAAAGAATGTATCTTTCGCGGGATTTTACAAAAATTCAGAAGAGACGTTTTGAAAGAATAATCTTAATTGACATTTCATGTATGATTTAGTTTATTGTTGGTTGATTGGTTGTGTTTGTTGTGTTGAGTAATTGTCCTTGTTGTCATAATTCCCTTGTATAGTCCTTGATGTTTGGTTGTGGTATTGTATTGTTTTTGTTTGATTAAACGGTGATTAATAGATTCCTAAATTCGGTCAAATACCACCTGATGCGCGGGAAAATAGGGTTTCAAAACATACGTTTTCAATGGACAAAACGCAGTGACTTTAGTCAAACGAACTATCTTTATCCAAAAGCAGTCGACTTTTTTTAATCCAAAACGCAATGTTCTTTTATCAAAACGCAATGTTCTTTGATCAAAACCGCTTTATTTTAGTTGTCTTGATCAAAACGCAATTGTAAAAAAAAATTTGGGCAGAAGTAATCGTTAGTCAAAACGCATGATGGTTCTTTAAAACGCAACTGTGGAGACAAAACGCAACACACAAAAAATATCAAAACGCAGTGACTTGAGAATCAAAACGCAACGACTTGAGATCAAAACGCAGCGACTTGAATCAAAACGCAACGACTTGAATCAAAACGCAACGTCTTCAAATCAAAACGCAACGACGTGAGAACCAAAACGCAATGAGTTTTGACCAAAACGCAACGAAGCTTATCAAAACGCAACGAAGCTAATCAAAACGCAATGACTCTGATCAAAATGCAACGAAGCTAATCAAAACGCAATGACTCTGATCAAAACGCAACGACGAACACCCCTTCAGATAGGCAAAACGCAGCCAAGAAAAAATCTTCAAACTTTCTTGTAAGCTACGAAATGATGTTAAAACCACTTAGTAATGATGCAAGGAAGTGATCTAAGCCCAAAAGTACAAGTCTTTAACACATTTAACCACGAAACAAAGATCAAAGTTGATTTTTTTCTTGCTTTTTTTCTTTTTTTTTCGAACCAAAGAAAAAAACCAACAAAAACCCATGAATTTTTCACAAATCAAACACTAACAACCCTTGGCGGTGTGATACTCATGTTATCCACTAGTTTAATCGATTACACACTTATAATCTGATACCAAGATGCTAGAAAATGAGAAGAAATCTTAGAGAGAGTAAAGTAAGAGAGAGAGACAAGAAAAGAAAGTTAGTTACAGAAAACATGGAAGTTACAAGTGATGGGAAAAGTAACCAGACCCTTCTCAAGTGTGGTGAAAGGATATTTATTTCCCTGCCTTCTAGTTGCTCATGGGCTTTCTTAAGGCCGGGCTTTGGCCAAAACTTGGGCTTTCACCCTTAACATGGGACACATTAGATTACAAACCATAGCCGATGGTTTACCCGGACTAGCTCTATTACATAACAAGATCCTATTTGACTTAATGAGACAGATAACATTCTTGTTTGACTATATAATTAAGGCTACAAAGAACTCTTCCATGTTACAATACATTATTTTGCCTTGAACAATTCAAGGACTTTTGTTCATGTCATAGCCAGAGGATATAACTTACTTTATGTTATAAGTCTTTTAACATTTAAAGGACTTCATGTTTATAATTTTACATTTAAAAACATAACATATGTAAATAAAGTAACTCTGAACGCCAACTCTGACTTCAGTAAAAATTTCAAGTTAATCAAGATTACTTCATTATTTAGGACATTCCAAGAGCACATAAACCTTTTACTTGAAGTAGTTTTTCTTTTCATTTATGATTACTTCATTATTTTGGACATTCCAAAATAACTAAAACATTTTACTTGGAAGTATGTCTTTAATTCAATTATCTCGACATATTGTTTGTTACTTACGGTCAAAGAGAACCTTTCATCATATGTAATTGTCATGTGTTGTACCTTGCACACAATAAAAGATTTCTCCCATTGTGCATGGCCACAACATCATACCAAGGGTTAATCAAACAACACGGCGTTCGTTTTGTTTATGTGGTCTATATGATAGTTCACGATAATATAGCGTTACAGTAGATATTGAACCACTTTGTTTAGTAAGAAATGAGTGCACAACTAATCCTTAAAAACATGTGTGTCTTAGTTGGAAATATTATATATTATCTCAAGACAAGCAAGAAAATGATCTGAGGTACATTGTAGATCCACTGAATTTGACAGCCTGGCATCACTGAATGTCTTTATTCAGAAATAAATCGTGATCGGCTTCCAGTGGATTTGACAAACATTGCAGTGGTTCCATAACCAGTGAAAAAACAATTAGTGTTCTTATTACTTTCCAAACCTCTTTGAAATCTTATATTAGTAAAACATTTACTTGGGATTCAAAGTTCTACTATGTAGATGAGGGACTATCCATCAATGCTATTGATTAACTTGAAAATTGGGCATGCAATTTCCTCCCTAATTTGGATTAAGACAAACTACTAGATATATTATCCTAGTTTGCCTTTACCATTTTGCGGTAATAATGGTATTTTTCTAATCAAGAACTCATAAAACATCTTACATTAAGATGTTACCATTTGATAACTTTCAATGAACATATTTCTAGTTATCTATATGTTTTTATCTTTCAATATATTCACCAATGAAATCTATATGAAAATATAAGTCATGCAATATACTTCACTTTTAAGCTTCCTATGAGTTTGATTACATTAGGACAATTCCTACGTTCCTATTATAACTTTCCGGAGCAAGAAAGTGATTAGGAATGAGTCTCCTTGTTCCTTACAAGGAAAGGAGTCTCGGTTTGACTTCTTTGATAAAGAAACAAACCATTGTTTACGGTTTTATCGTTGCATTAATACCTTTTATTTAGTAATCGCATAATTAAATATTTAGTATTTTTGATAATATCCTGAAAGAAAATTAAGCTACCCATGTTTATTCATAATAAACAATTAATTTTTTAAGGTTAGGATCCCTACTTGACATACCACTACCACATCTGTTGTCTGCTAGTGTGATGTATTCAAAAGGTAATCAACGATTAATATTTCACAAACATTTGTAACTCCTTAAACCATTTGGGGACTTACTTTATTATCAGATAATATCTAGTATGCATGTTCTCATCCCACTATGCCGAGTGTTTAATAGTTATAACCACAACAACGCTAAGTCGCCAATCAAAAACTGTGATTATGTAACACTTCATCCGTCTCACCTAGGAAAGCGTATAATCACCTTGAGACTGCAAATCTACACAGTCTCACGCATAGGTAAAGAGCAATCTTCATTGTGTTTTAACAAATTGGATGGCAATTTAACTTAGTTGAAATGGGTTTATTTTATTTGACGTGTCAAATATGTACGAAGAAGCATGCATACATCTTCGTATCATAGATTTTAATAAAAATCTTTATTCTCAATTAAGTTATTATTTATGGTAATCACCTATTATCTATCGTATTTATTCATAATTAGTGAGTCTTAAATTTACGATTCAACGTATTTCTTTAATATAATATTTGCCTTTTATCGTGGAAAAGATTAAAGATGGATTAAATAAATCTTTCAAACCCTCAGACCATACTGATCTTCCTAAATAGTATGCAAGGTAGGAAACTACAACGTAGTCATGTATTATAGGGTAATGGTGTCTACAAGACCGAAGTCTTGATGAGTCTCCCCGAACCTTGTCCTTGCAACTATATAATACTTTTGCAAGAATTTACGTCATTGATAAAATTTTAAACATTTCATTAATGAATACATTACCAAATCTATGAATGTAGTTAGTATGGATGATTTTATATCGGATGTAAGCCGACATCACTTTTGACTTTTTTGCTCTTTAGATAGTCCAGAATAAATCTTATTTCGATAATCAGTAGTCATGTTATGTTTGTTTCCGAAAACCTTTTATTTTTCTTACAAGTCGAACTTAAAATAAATAACATAAACACAAAACTGAATACATATAACACTTTTGAAAAGAAAACACTTAACATTAAAGTCATGCAAATATCTTATGATCTAATTATTTAATAATTAAAAACATGTATGTATCATATAAGCTTATTCGTCTAAAAAACTCCGGCCACATTCTATCGAATTAATCGATGGCATAAGCATTTTACATATTATATCCTCATAGCACATAAATTTAAATCAACCTTTAGGCTCCCCATAAGAACTTAGCTAAGGTCTTCTAGCTTTTAATGGTCGTGGATCGTAACGACATAACATTTATATGTCTATGTTTTAATCTTGTTATCATATTTGCATTAAACTCTTTTAACAAAATATTAACAAGATTTAATATCACATATCCCTCTATGATAAAAATTGACTATGTTTTATCATGGATGCCGAATTAACAATTGTTTATCACATATTTTCGGCCGCATATTTATTTATGATATGGACATATCCCAACACTTTGCTCCGCTTACTTATATTTACGTATATGAGATGGATGAACAATATGATTATATCTACCAGTGTGGAGGATGACATGGATGGTGAGATGAGAGTGAGGATACTAACGTGTAGAATAGGAGTGAAGATGGTTGATATGAAGATCATGGTTTATGTTTGGCGATTTCTATTATTTATCTTTAGTCAAATGTACCTTATTAGTTTTTCATTATGATGCAGTTTTTGCCTATGTAATGGTGTGAAATGTAAGACACACCTGCATCGTATGTAATTAACTGTTTTTTGAAGTAATATATTTAACGGGGTAAAACCGTTTACACAATATAGTGGCTAGTTAGATACATTTAGAAATGATTATCTTAACACTTAAATGTAAGGGTGTGTTTAGGATTGCTTATTAAAAACATTGATAAGTGTTTAGGTTTGCTACTTTGCTTTTCAAACTATCTTATAATGTATAATACCCTAAACTTGTTTAAAATATATCAACTATAATTAAAATAAAAGTTACGCTATTAGTATGACTACAACAAATTTAAATAAGTCAAGTTCCAGGTCTAGGTAATAATATATAGCATAAATATTATAATAAGAATAAAATACGACACCGAAGTTCAGATATTAAAGCCACGTTGATAACCCTCACCATAATACTCGGTCCTCCATACTCCTTCAAATCCCGTTTTATTCGACAAGTTAGTTTATAATAC
>BQNB010032115.1:0-32027 GCA_026074375.1 Tanacetum coccineum
TTTTTGGCGCCGCTGCCGGGGAAGTTGTGTAACGAATACCGTGTTGAAGTTTGAAGATTAGTGTATTGAAGATCCTTCCCAGTGATGTTATTGTTTATTATTTTCTATTTTATTTTAATAAAACCATAAAAATACAAAAATATTTTGTTTTCAATTTATTATATTATTAAAAGTATAAAATACCAACAATTTTTTTTTTTGAAAAACAGCAAAAATAACCATTGTGTCACTTGTGGAAATGGCTCACCTTTAGATTAACAAACTATAAGAGAGGTTTAAGGAGGGTTGATCCTACGAACATAGACCCGAAAGGAGAATGTATTTAAAACGCTTCACGCTTACCCGCTCCTCCGTTTCTTTGTGCGTTTTTTAGAGAGCTACCGTACACTTGTTCGATTATCGGTTACAAAAATATTTTTGTTCCATTTTATTTTTCTTATCTTGTTTTTAGTGCATGAGCTCTCGCTCTACTTCTTCTAATCTATTTTCTCCGCTTAGAGACCCTGAGAGTCTTATTCGACGAAGGAATTTAGGTGAACCGTTATCTCTTTTCGTCTTCGAAGAAGTTATGAGCATTCCTCATAATAATCAGGGACTGCCTCCTGCGGGACCCCCTCCTGCTAATAATAATGGTCCACCTCCGGTGGTGAGACCTAATGGGCCAGCTCCCCTATCGATGAAAGAGTTGTGCCAACCGTCTATAAATAGACGGGGCGGACCAAATGCCCCGATTCCAATTCAAGCTACAGATTTTGGACTTCTTCATCACATGATTCAACAAGATCAAAATACTTGCCAATTTCACGGATTACCGGGCGACGATGCCAATAGACATATTGACAAATTTTTGGAAGTCACTCAACATATGAAGCAAAATGGGGTCTCCGATGACGCCCTACGTCTATCTCTTTTCCCATATTCCTTGATGCATCATGCTACCGCATGGTATGATTGCCTTCTAAGGAATTCCATCCACTCTTTTGACAAAATGATGAGGAAATTTCTCTCGAAATATTTTCCTCCTTCGATGGGGACTAAATTAAGGAATGAGATCACGAATTCAACAAGAACCGCACGAATCATTATTCGAGGCATAGGAGCGGTACAAATTGTACATTGATCAGTGTCTTAACCATAATATTCTTTTAGTTACACAAATTGATACGTTCTATAATGGTTTGACATTAAGGCATTGAGACATCATCAATGCTGTAGCAGGAGGAACTTTTAGGCAAAAGACACCGGAAGAATGTTACGAATTGATCGAGAACATAACCGCTCACCACAACCATTGGGACACTTCAGCAACTCGAGATGAGACATCTAGAACTATCTCTTCTACTTTTACTACCGAGAGTCCAGAAGCTATTCGATAATTGGAAATGATGAATAAGAATTTTCTAGATATGATGAGACAAATACAATCGGTCAAATCTATGAGTCTGAAGTGCCAGACTTGTGGTGGTCCCCATTCTTTTACCGAGTGTCCAGTCGTCGATGGCTACACTCAAAAGGCCGCTTATGCTACTACGGGTAACTATAGTTCGGGGGGTAATTCCTACCAACCACAAGGTGAACGTAATATGCTTAGCTATCGCTCAAATAATTACCTCGGACCACCCGGTTTCAATTAACCGAATGTGCAAAATAATCAAAACCGATACAATTAAAATCAAGGAAGAGGGCAAAACTTCAATCAAGGAAACAACAATTATCAAGCCCCGAATTTTTAAGCTCCGAATAATCAAATTCAAGTTGGACCATCGAATGAGTTAACAAACTATATGAAGATTAATGAGACTAATATGAGAGTCATGCAAAATTAAATAACTAATATGAGAACAGAAATAAAAAACTATTTTGAGACCACGATGGCAAAACAACATAATGAGCTAAAGAACATGATGAGTAGTTTTCTTCAAATGCAAAGTCCCTCGGGTTCGGGATCACTTCCTAGTAATATCGTTACTAACCCGAGAGGTGACGTGAAAGCTATTACCACCCGAAGTGGTGTTGCTTATGATGGACCTACGATTCCACCTACTCCTTCTCCTCTCCCGAAGGCAGTGGAACGTGAAACCGAGGCGACTAAGGACAAGGTGGAAACTACAAGTTCAGAAAGTACCGCACACCTCCAACCTCCGGTTGTCTAAGTTTCTATTCCGGAGCCCAAAGTTGCTCCGAAGCCTAATCCTAAACCGTCAATACCTTATCCTTCGAGGCTTAACGACCAAAAGCTCTGAGAAAAAACTAATAATCAAATGTTGAAGTTTCTTCAAATCTTTTAAAGATTACACTTCGATATTAGCTTCGTGGATGCTCTTCTTCATATGCCGAAGTTTGCTTCTACGTTTAAGAGTCTTCTAAGTAATAAGGAAAAATTATTCGAATTAGCTAGTACTCCATTAAATGAGAATTGTTCGGCGGTGCTCCTAAAAAAGTTTCCTAAAAAACTTGGAGACCCCGGCAAATTTCTCATCCCGTGTAATTTTCCAGAGCTATATGAGTGCTTAGCCTTGGCCGATCTTGGCGCTAGCATTAATCTAATACCTCTTTCCGTATGGAAGAAGCTTTCACTCCCAGAACTCACTCCGACTCACATGACACTCAAACTTGCAAACCGATCGGTTGCTTATTCGGAAGGTGTTGTCAAAGATGTTTTTGTAAAAGTAGGAACGTTTTATTTTCTGGCTGATTTTGTTGTAGTTGATTACGATGTTGATCCTCGGGTTCCTCTCATCCTCGGGGGACCTTTCTTAAGAATGGCACGAGCTTTAATCGATGTACATGGTGAAGAGTTAACACTTCGAGTCAATGATGAAGCCATTACGTTTAAAGTCGGGCACACTTCAAGATACTCCCGTAATTATTATTATGAAACGGTTCATCAAGTTAATGTCATAGACGTTGCTTGTGAGTAGTATGCTCAAGAAGTCCTCGGATTTTTAGATAGTTTGACGAGTGGCAATCCTACTCCTTCGAATCCTATCATTGCTTCTTCTTCTCCCTTGTTCACTCCTTTTAAAGGAGGAGATTTCATTTTGGAAGAGATATAGACTTTTTTGCGTACCCCATAAGAACTTTCTAATTTGGATGACGATTACTACGACACGGAGGGAGATATTCTTTACCTTGAGAAATTGTTGAATGATGATCCTTCTCCAAATCTCCCTCCGATGAAGAATGACGACCTTAAGCAAGTTGATGTTACTATGACAAAGCCTTCGATCGAAGAACCACTGGAACACGAGCTTAAGGATTTACCTTCTCATTTAGAATATGCATTTTTAGAAGGAACCGATAAATTACCAGTCATAATTTCTAAAGAATTAAAAGATGAAGAAAAGGTCGCCCTTTTAAAGGTTCTTAAGTCACAAAAACGGGCCATCGCATGGAAAATTTTTGACATTAAGGGCATCGACCCTCGTTTTTGTACTCACAAGATCTTAATGGAAGATGACTTCAAACCGGCGGTTCAACATCAAAGAAGGGTGAATCCAAAAAATTATAAGGTTATCAAAAAGGAAGTTATCAAACTCCTTGATGCCGGATTGATTTACCCTATCTCTGATAGTCCATGGGTGAGCCTCGTTCATTGTGTGCCTAAAAAGAGTGGCATGGCCGTAGTTGAAAACGAAGATAATGAGTTAATTCCTATTAGGTTAGTTACGAGATGGGGCGTTTGTATTGACTACCGTAAGCTTAATGATGCTACTCGTAAAGATCATTTCCCGTTGCCTTTCATGGACCAAATGCTTGAACGTTTAGCAGGAAACAAATACTATTGCTTTTTAGATGGATTTTCTGGATATTTTCAAATTCCTATTGACTCGCAAGACCAAGAAAAGACCACTTTCACTTGCCCTTATGGGACATTTGCCTATCGACGTATGCCTTTCGGTTTATGAAATGCTCCGGGCACGTTCCAAAGGTGCATGATGGCCATTTTCCATGATATAATCGAGGAAACAATGGAGGTCTTTATGGACGATTTCTCAATCTTCGGGGATTCTTTCTCTTCATGCCTCTCCCATTTAGACAGAATGCTAAAATGGTGCGAAGACACCAACTTAGTTCTAAATTCGGAGAAATGCTATTTTATGGTGAAAGAAGGCATTGTTCTAGGACATAAGATTTCAAAGTCCGGGATTAAGGTCGACAGAACTAAAGTTGATGTTATAACTAAACTCCCTCATCCGACTTCCATCAAAGGCGTTCGAAGTTTTTTAGGTCACGCCGGGTTCTATCGTCGATTTATTCAAGATTTTTCTAAAATCGTCCGGCCGATGACTCATCTTTTCAAAAAAGAAACCCCATTTATTTCCTCGAAAGAATGTATGGAAGCGTTTAATATACTTAAGAAAAAGTTAACCGAAGCCCCAATTTTAGTTGCCCCCGATTGGGACCTACCATTTGAAATATTATGCGACGCTGGTGATTATGCGGTAGGTGCAGTCTTATGGCAAAGAAAGACCAAACATTTTCAGCCTATAAACTATGCTAGTAAGACCATGACGGATGTTTAAGCACATTACCTACTACGAAAAAAGAATAATTAGCCGTGGTGTATGCTTTCGAGAAATTTCGTCCTTACTTAGTCTTATCAAAGACTATAGTGTATACGGATCACTCGGCTCTTAAGTATCTACTTGCTAAGCAAAAGGCTAAGCCGAGATTGCTCCGTTGGATTCTCCTACTCCAAGAATTTGATGTCATTATTCATGATAAAAAAGGAGCGGAGAATCTCACGGCCGACCATTTATCAAGATTAGAAAACCCTTATAAAAGTGATCTCGAGATAAAGGAAATTACCAAAACATTTCCTCTCGAGACCCTCGGAATGATATCTTTTCATGGTGATTCTAGTACCCCATGGTTTGCCGACATTGCAAATTACCATGCGGGGAATTTTATAGTGAAAGGGATGTCGTCCCAACAAAAGAAAAAATTCTTTAAGGATGTAAAGCATTATTTTTGGGACGACCCCTACTTGTTTCGAATTTGTGCGGATCAAATGATTAGACGTTGTGTTTACGGCCAAGAAGCCGTTGATATCCTCACGGCTTGCCATAATGGACCCACCGGGGGACATCATGGTGCGAACTACACCGCTAAGAAAGTTTTTGATTCCGGTTTCTATTGGCCGACGATTTATCGCGATGCCCATGACATGGTAAAGTCATGTGACTCATGTCAACGTCAAGGCAAAATCTCGCAAAAGGACAAAATGCCTCAAAATGCAATTCAAGTATGCGAGATCTTTGACGTATGGGGCATCGACTTTATGGGTCCGTTCCCGTCTTCTCGAGGGAACAAGTACATTCTCGTGGCCGTTGACTACTTGTCTAAATGGGTTGAAGCAAAAGCGCTCCCCACTAATGATGCCCGAGTTGTCGTTAAATTCTTAAAATCTCTTTTTGCCCGATTTGGAACTCCTCGTGCTATAATTAGTGATCGTGGTACTCACTTTTGCAATGACCAATTCGCAAAGGTCATGCTTAAGTATGGAGTTACCCACCGTCTTTCTACCGCGTATCATCCACAAACTAGTGGACAAGTGGAGGTTTCAAATCATGGTTTGAAACGTATCTTAGAAAGGACCGTAGGCGAAAATCATGCTTCATGGTCCGATAAGTTAGATGATGCTTTATGGGCCTTCCGTACCGCTTTCAAAACACCCATCGGGTGCACTCCTTATAAGCTTGTGTACGAAAAGGCTTGTCATCTTCCTATCGAACTCGAACACAAGGCCTATTGGGCCTTAAAAAATTGTAATTTTTATCTTAAGTCCGCGGGTGATCACCGGAAAATTCAAATGAATGAATTAAATGAACTCCGGGATCAAGCCTATGAGAATTCTTTAATCTATAAAGATAAAACAAAGAGGATTCATGACTCCAAGATTAAGAACCGCGTTTTCAACGTTGGTGATCAAGTTCTTCTCTTTAATTCTCGATTAAAGATTTTATCGGGCAAGCTCAAAACCCGTTGGACCGGACCATTCATCGTTACTCAAGTTTTCCCTTATGGTACCGTCGAGTTATCTCAAATCGACGGTCCAAACTTCAAACTGAACGGTCATAGACTTAAACATTATTTTGGAGGGGACATACCACCTATGTTTGTCCCGGATCTCCAAACCTTCCCTATGGACCACTAAATTTAGGTTCGAGTCAGGATCGTGACTTGGTTAACAAAAACAAGCGCTTTGTGGGTGGCAACCCATGCTTATCCCTAGTAGTAGCATATTAGTATAATAATTATGAATAAATGTGACGTAAGGAGGCTCGCCTCTTTCTTTTTTGTGTTTTGTGGTTTGTGTTTTATGTCCAGGATTGCCCAGATTATGAAGACTCTCGTGCTCGTGGTTTTGTCTATCGTTCACTCGATCTTCTATCATTTGCATGCTTATATATGGGAATCTAATATCCTAGATCTTATTGATTAATGTTTATCTATTAGCATAATTAATAAACGGCTTTGCCATGAAGCATAATACAAAAAATGACTCCAAGCATAGAAATATAAACTAGCAGTAGTAATAAAGATCAACAGTAGTAATGAAACATTTCCCCTCAAGTGGTGCATGTAGATGGTTAAACATTTTAACAATAAGCTTCCCCTGAAACCCATATGTTTACCATCTCTTGAATCTCGAACTCTGTAGGCTCCATGTAGTGATCACTGATGAAGAAAATAAAGTATAACTAATTTGATGAAGAAGTAGAATCTCCCAAACTTGTGTCTTATGTCTTGCACTATCCACGTGACGTCGAACTTATACCAAAGGGAAAAAAGTTACCTCCTACTAAAAGGTATGATAAGAACACGCATCTGTGAAACTCAACTACAATATCAAATAAGTGATAATCAATTTTCTTCGTAATTACATCTTCAAATAATTTCAAACACTTTAGTAGTACCTTCATTCTTCATAGAGATCATGTTACCCAAACTGTAACCATGATAACCAATCACACATGCTGCTTCTTATGCAATCGATCCATATAGATGAACAAAGAAAACAAAGATCGAATATAATCAAACCAAATCGACGAGCAGCCATGGTATTAGGGTTTCGCATAAAAACCCTAATAATGATGATGATAAAAAAGAATGTATACGATGAGGTCCAGATCCATCATCATAAATCAACTACACCAAGAAACCCTTGATAGTAACAATGATTTACAATTGTATTGCATACCAATTAAGGTAGAGAGGACAATTATAAATATTGTTATATCAATTAACTCAAAAACCCCATAAAACTTTAACCACAAATCGATTTCTTGAAAATTAGGGTTTTAGGGTTTCTTCAAAAACCTTGTAGATCCTAGATCAAGAGCCCTATGGCTCTGATACCAATTGATAAGATCGTTTAAACCCATCTAGGATCGTTTTACAAATAACATCATAAACATGCAGCGGAATATAAAGAACAATGATGTTATTAAACAAGGTTTTCTTCACGCAAGGTTGGGATGTGCGAGACGAAAGGTCGCTACAATAATGATCTCGCCTTCAAACAACATTATTCTTAGGGTGGAACCGTGAAGCATAGAAATATTGCAACTTTCATAAAAAGTTGATACATTGTTATGAATCTAAAAAAAAGAAAAGAGAAAAAAAAAAAAGAAATGAGCACACTCACATAATAATATAATAATTGTCGAGATTGAAAAAGTTTAACAAAGTTACAAATATGAGTAGTGTAAGCATCTTAACCATATATTAAAACGATGATTTCAATTTTAAGCTGGTTTAATGGGACAAGTGAAAATCAGGGACGATGATTTAATCCTTTGGACATTTTAGGTTTGAAGTGCTTCTATCTTGTTCTATGACCTAAAGGGTTAAAAATAACCTAAAGTCTAGACATTCTAGTTAGAAAAAGAAAAAGGAAAAATATAAAAAAATACGTGTGGTAATTTGTGTAGATATATAAAAATGGTCAAAACGGGGCTTTTTAAAGCTATTGAGTTCTTAATTCCTTAAGATGAACACTTAGCTACTTTTCGAGGTAATTAGTCGAGGGGAATTAAGACTCTTAGTCTTCTAAAGTGTTTACTTATAGCATTACGTGAGGATACGAAAATAGTTTAGTATGGGGGATTTTGGTATGTGCTTTATTACACATACATTTGACATAATAAAACGAGCTTAAATGACCAAAAAACAGACATAAAATGCCAAATATATGTTTGTTTTGCTTTGTATACTGTGCAGGTATCGGATATTCACTAAAGGACAAAAATCAAGCCAAACCGGACAAAACCGAGCACGAGATTGGAAAGAGCATGAAAAGTCAAAGCCAAAGCCGAAGGCATACCCATCTTATTAGGCCAACCCGTACCCAAGTTAATAGGCCGAGTCATCCCATTAAGCTTATTTATTAAATCAAAGCCCATATAATAAGCCTAAATCATTTATCTAAATCCATTATCCAGTCAAGGCCCAAACCAAAAGCCTAAAACCACTTAACACCCACCCCCGTTAACCCATAACTTTAAATACCATTAAACATGTACATAGTTAGTCCCTAACCTTTTTCACCATTAGTCCTTAAACCCTTAACCCCGTTAACCCTTTACCCTAAATAAATATAAAACCATTCTCCCGCCAAAACCCACTATTCACCCATCCCTTTCATCTCACCCTGCAAATCCTGACAAAACCAACTCACACCCCACTAACACATCCTCCTAGAAAATGATAAGCTGACGCTGGCAATCCCATGATATCTGATTGGCTGATGGGACATGGACAAGAATCAAGGGCTATGATGAAGCTTAAAGAAGCACAAAATGGATTCAATGGCTAAGATTGAAGGCTTGGAGAGCACGCTCAATCCCTCTCACAAAAGAAACACACCTCAAGGCTTGACGTTTCTTATTCGTTCTAATAAAAGAGGTGTATTTAACACAATAGGGGCACTTATCTTATCTATTGAAGTTTTAAACTTTTTTATTTGTAACTTCAGCTTATAGTAAGTTTAATACTTATTGTATTCCTTTAAAAAGCATGTACTATCAGTTTTAAAATTTTAAAGAAAGTTTAAGTTTTATGCAAATCTATTTATGTTTATACAATCTTTGATTGAAAAATTTTTTTATAAAACCTCATATAAAGCTCTTGTTTAAAAACTATTTTACTAAAGCAATTTGAACTTTTACATAGCTTATAGTGTTTAAGCTAATTTCAGCAAAATCCTCCCCTAAAAATACCTCAGCTTAACTTGGAAGATATGCCAAACCTGGAAGGGCTTATATGACCATACTAGCTTGTTTTCAAACAAGATAGAGCTTGTTGATAAGCTATAAGAGCATTTATTGTCCTTGTTTAAGCAAAGGACTTAGTAAGTTTTCACTTTTTACTTTTTAGCTTATTTACTGTTTTGCTTATTAGAGACCGCTTATCTTCTGCTCTTTACTGCTTATTTATGCTTATTTATATGTGCCCATTGCTTATTGATGATTGCTTATTGTTTAAATCTTCTTTGTTCATATTTTTGTACAAAACTGTCTTATTTACCTTAAAACTGCTTATGTTGTTTGCTTATTGTTAAGTGCTTATTGAAGGTTGGATTTTGCTTATTAAGTCTTAATATAGTTAGTTTGTCATCTATTTTTAAAAACCTAAGCTTAAAAGAGTCTTTTGTAGCCTAAAAATGAGAAAACAGATTTTAAAAGAGTGTTTGGGTTAAGAAGGTTTTAATAGATAAAACAGTTTTCCAGGCTGTTTTGGTCACTCAAATCAATTTCATAAGCTTTAATTAGTCCTAAGTAGTAGTTTCATAAGCTTATAGTTAGTTTAGTTAGTTTTTCTAGGTGCTTTTATCAAATGCTTAAGTCTGCCAAACTAAATAAGCTTCTAAACTGCTTCTTTGATAAGATTGTTTAAGTTGAAGTTTTTATGTCTAAAACTTGGTGTCTAGAGCACCATTGTCATCTGTTTTTTTAAGTAAATTTGATTGGTGAAGCCCTTTGATCGTTTACATATGTACAAAAACAGTTTAAGCTTTTTTGAAGTTTTATAAAGCTTGATACTAAAACCTTATAGTGCAAATAAATTAACTATCATAGTCTTAGCTTAATCTAGGTTTAATTGTTGCTGCCATTAGCTTATTATAGTCCACTCTTAATATGTTTTAAGTTTTTATTGTGTCATAATTCATTTTGAGTCTTTAAACTTGTCTGCAATTAGTTTTTTTAATTTCAAGAAGTCAAAAACAAAATTTAGTAAACTGTCATTTTCTTTTCACTTGTCTAGCTTATTTTCTTAACCATTTTGCTTTGTTAGGTTTATGAAAAAATGTCGATTATGTGGTTTTATTATATTTTGTTATTAGACTTTATTTTGTTTAGTTTAATATAGCTTGTAGCAAAGGTTATCTGCGTTAAAGTAAGAATAGCAGTAATAACCAAAGTCTAGGTGACTATAGTGACAAGTTAGGAAAATAAGTAAGGGAAGCCTCCTCCCATTGCCTTATCATACTTCGTCGGGATACGATATCCGGGAGATAAAAATATTGTTTGTCCTCAAGCAATTTTTATATCAAATGGGATACTCTCTATACTATTACTAATTTGGTAATTTAGGATATATATATTATATATATAAGACTAAATAATCCATATCACTAGTATTCTGTGCTGACCTTATTTCATGGATATTAGATTCTACTGAGTTTACTGTTTCATTAATCAAACCTAGAAGATATTATACATGGACTGCTTATGAGGGTAATAAAGTAGTATGCTTTGGAAAAGAATTATGGGTTATTATTTATTTGGATTTTATTCTATGTCATGACTGTACTAGAAGTAGTAACAGTGTTAATGGACAGAACATGTCGCATTGTGTTTATAGATATTGCCAAGCATTGGTAGAATTGTATTAGTATTGAGTAAAATTGATATACAAAAAAGAGAATACGAAAATTCAGAATACATCACACTGCATCATGATTAACAGGCATATAACTGGGTACAGTTATCAAACTTAAATCAATCATTCAATAGGTATCACTTCCATACCTAAAAACGAATATACCCAGACTTCTGAATACGAACTAAAAAGTAGATTTTATGTGGGTGATTAAAAGGAGAGACAATTAGAAACTCTGCACAGATAAAGTTAATTATTGCCAACCAATTAAAATAATAATTGTTATACTTGTACGACAAAACTAGAATGATTAGCAGATAAGTTTCAACAAATAGTATTCACAAATGTCAAAGTAGAATAAATAAAAACGAGCTATACAAATCCACCACCAACAGGCTGACGTGAGCAGCCCATATAAATATTCATACAACTATAAACGTTTTAAACAAACTATAACATAATACTTATCCAATAAAAAAAAAAAGTAAATAGGAACTACAAAATAGTAGGTCGGAACCTCCCAGCTCAAACCACAAAACAATCAAAAAAAACACGAACCAGTAAAAGCCTAACCTCCAAATACCACAACCCTCACAAAAACTATCCACTATTAACAAAACCGGCTTAAAAACCATGCACACGAACCCAAACAAAGGAATCCAGCCATACACAAATCACAATTTACTCTACATAAAAAGAAAAGCAATAACAATCCAACCCTAAACTGTAATGTACAAGAAATAATCTTGGGGTCACAAAGGGATGGTGACTTTATAAAATGTGTATTCATAGAGGTAATTGTGCTCTACATGCATAATGGTTGAAGAAACAAACTAGAGCTGCAACCTAAGACAATTTATCTTAAAGCTATACCCAAACAGTTCCTTAACACTTTTCCTTTAACAAGTATTTTTTTCCCGACATGGTTTTTGTTGGTTTAAAAAAGTGTCGTTATGTGGTTTTATTATAGCTTTTTAATATTAGACATTAATATAAGTTATTGTGTTAAAATAGCTTGTATAATAAGGTTATTATGCTTAAAGTAAGAAATAGCATAATAACCAAAGACTAAGGGACTAGTAATTGTGCAAGTTATAAAATAAGGAAGGCAGCCTCCCTCCCTTTGCCCTATAAAAAAGCCCTTTAATACAATCATTAGATGGTAAACTCTTGTAACCAACTCTTAATTTCCCTCCAAAAAATAATATTTGAATGGTTCCCTCACTTTCTCACATTCTCATCAATCATACATTGTTGATATATTGCGATTTCACTAGTTCAATGTGACCTATCAAGAAGTACATTCAATCGCCAATATAAGAAGTAGAGATGAGTGATATGTCCGCAAGTGACCTATCAAGTGGTATCAATCGCCAATAGAGAAGTAGAGTGCTTGATTTGTGCGTGATTTTGTTCGACCGAGATTCAAGAAGTTATGGTTTCCGAATTCGGTAGGTGTTATTGAGGTTTCGAGATTGATTTTGGCTGTGATTTCGAGTTTTTGGACGTTATTGTGTTCTCGGAACTGTTCATTTCATTCTCGGAAGTGTGGTTTTTGATTTTCGGTAGAAGCTTTGCATTCTCGGTAGAGTGGTTTTGAGTTTCGGAAGACTTTTTCTTGTAAATTTAGCAATTTCAGTACGAAAAATCAGTGTAATAGATATATTCGATCTTTTGGTTATATCAAAAGTCGTTTATTAGGAATTCGGTATTAAACTCGGTTTTATCGAGTTTGTTAAGTTCACAAATTCGGTTTTATCGAATTTGTGATATAGGGAATATTACTAAGTATAAACTCGGTAATAAGCTTTACAAGTCATTTTACACTTTTATTTCATAGTTTTATCGTGTTTTGAGGTGTTAAATTTCGGTTTTTCAAGATTTACTAAACTTGACAATCAAATTCGGTTTCATCCAATTTGAGTTTTTAGAACAATTGGATTATCTAGTCATCATAAAATTCGGTTTCATCAAATTTGTAGTTTTTAATAATTCATAACTGTTGGATTTTAACAATTTTGGCTTACCGAGTTTATAGTGAATAGTGTTACCGAATTTGAGTAGTTTGTAGTTTATCGAGTTTATCATTTGAAGATTTCCGAGTTTGATAGTGTATTGTTCGAGAAGGGTATTCATTTTCAGATTACATGTTGTCCGTGAACAGTGTTACCGAATTTGACTACTGTTACCGAGTTTGGATATTTTCTCACAAATCTCACTCATATTCGTCTAAAAAGATCCAATCTTTGAATCTTAAGACATGTCGACATCCAAAACATACCAACAATCCCTCGCTGAAGCCGGTTCTGAGACTAGGCCACCCATGCTTGAAAGGGGTAGTTACATACCTTGGGCGAGTAGATTCAAATGATTTCTTAATCGCAAGAGGGAAAACCAGAAGTGGCTTCTCAAAGCACTAGAAGATGGCCCTTATGTGTTTAGGAACATCACACCTACAGGTTCAATGTTACCAAGGTTGCAAGAAGTAGAGGATCTTCAAGGAGATGATTTATTGTATTATGATGCGGAAATGGAACACACGAATATGATTCTTCTTTCTATTCCTAATGAGATTTACAATTATGTGGATTCTTATAAGACGGCCAAGGAAATGTGGGATCGTGTTGAACGTTTGATGAGGGGAACTATACAAAACCAAGTTGACAGGGAAACACGGTTTACAAATGAGTTTGATCAATTTGTTGCTGAACCAGGAGAGTCACTAGTTTCAGTCTACAATCGTTTTACTCAGTTAATGAATGATTTGGAACGAAACAACATGAAGTTTCCAATTGTTTCAGTTAACACAAAGTTTCTGAATAGCTTGCAACCGAAATGGTTGAAATATGTGACTCAAGTTCGTTTGGCTAAGAAATTAACAGTTGATTCGTTTGATGATCTTTTTGATTATCTTTCGCAATTTGAGAAATTGGTTAATGCTTCAATGGCAAAGAAGTTAGAAAAGTCTCATGATCCTTTGGCTCTAGTAGCACACATAGGTTCATCTTCCAGAAAACACCTAATTCTTATTATGTGACACATCCTTCATCTGTAGTTGATCTATGATGAAAGTTTGAGCAGGATGATGTTCACAACCATTATGAAGATCCCTTAGCATCTGCTATGTGGTACTTGCCAAAATCCATTACTCCAAAATTTTCTCTAATCACAAAAATCGTCTCGTACTTGTGTCTAATAAGAATCAAGCAGTCGTTCAAGGTGACAGGGTGAATATTCAAAGCAGAAATTCTGGTAATGTTGGAAGAAATAATAGACGATCTTATGTTCAAGGAGAAGTTTTGAGGAATGAATGCTACAAATGAGACTGCAAATGTTCAAAGATGTTCGAACTTCGACTCCATGCAATACTTCAACGGGTCAATGCTATAACTGCGGTGGAAAAGGACATTATGCTAGGAATTGTCCCAAGCCAAGGGTTCGTGATTCGAAGTATTTCATGGAGCAAATGTTGTTGGCAAAACAGGATGAAGCTGGTGTAATTCTTACCGATGAGCAGAATGATTTTCTCTTTGCTGATGCTTCAAGGATGGAAGAAATTGAAGAACTTAGTGCAAACATATGCTTAATGGCCAGAATTCAACCAGCTGATCAAAATTCTGATGATGAGCCAAGCTATGAGTCTGCATTTATAAGTGAGGTACAATCTTCATTCCATCAATGAGATTATGAACAAAGTATCCAACTCATACTAAAAGTATTAACGTACCATGATGATGTATCAAATTAATAACATATATTCAAATTTTGATTTTGTCAAAGAAATGTAATAGTGGACAGTGTTGGTAAAGGATATAATGTTTATGATCTTTGTGCCATTAAAACATTGAAAACAAATGCCCAAGTGAGTTACCTTTGATCAATGGATTATTCAATATAAAAGTTGGATTTGAAAAGTTGTTTCTGTTGATAAAACAGAACAGTAAAAGGGCAAGCATGTTTTATACATCAAAGGAAGAGATAGCTCTTAATGATTTTTGTCGAGATCAAGTTAAACCACTTCTTAATGAATTACTGGATTACTTTGATGGCTTTCAGAATCTATTTCAAAGGGATATAAAAGAAATGAAAGATGCGTTTGAGCAAAATGATGTCTATCTTGATGAGATTGAAAGGCAAAATGATTTGTTGAAAGATCAACTTTTGGAAGCATCACTCAAACATGATATTGAGCTATGTGTGTTGTTAAACCATGAATGTGTTGATAAGTCCTTATATGATGAAGTTGAACAAGACAAAAAGAAATCTTTAGAGATTCAAGAGGGTTTGAAAGCAAAAATAAAAATTCTTGAGAAAGATGTTCAAAGATGTGAAAAACAAAGTGTTGATTTTGAGTTAAAATTGCAACATGAAAAAGAAAAACATAAATGGGATTCTTCGAAGAATAAAAACTCAAAACCTCTTGATTTCTCTTGGATTTCTAGAATACAAAAACTTGAGGATGAGAACGTGTCTTTGGATTTTAAAGTATAATCTTTGATAAAAGAACGAGATAATGCCAAGATGGAATATAAAAAGCTTTTCGATTCAATAAAAAAGAAACAGTCTCAAACTCAAAAGGAAATGGATGAGTTAATTGATCATGTCTCTGAGAAAACTTATGCATATGGTGCTATTCGTGCTGAGAATCAGAATCTTTTAGATACCAAATCTGAGTTAAAAGCTAGAATGAAAAATGGTGAAAATGGTAAGTGTGTGAATATTAAGTTTGACAAGACACATGGTTCTCAATCTTTTCTTTGTGTCACACCCTTAAATAAAAATGCTTCTCAAAAGGAAACGGTTGTTTTAAAAACAAAAGAAAACCATGTTGAGTCAAAACCAATCACTTTACAGACTTCGTATAACAAACAAACAGGGACACATCAAAACACAAATGTCATTAGCCCTGGAATGTACAGAGTTATCACACAACAAGAATCACAAACAAAACAAGGGGATAAGAATGTGTTTTTCTTCTAAGGAAATGGAATGCTACATCTAGTGTTAAAGGACCAAAGAGTAGAGACTCATAAGTCAAGACCAGTGTCTTAGATGTCTCTAAGAATGAAGCAAAGAAAGAAGCAGTTTATGATAGGAAAAATAAGCAAACAGATAATACATTTGCTAAAGTTGTGTAAACAAGGTGAATGTAATTGATGTTGCTGCATTGCAAACGCTTCTAAAGCGAAAAACTTGTTATGTGTTTTGTATGCAAAAATGTGCTATTCCTTGTCATGATAAATGTGTTGGCTATGCATAATTAAATGTGCGTTCCGAATGCTCGTAGAACTTCTCTGTTATTCTAGGGATACCAAATCTTCTGAAAACTACTTTTGTAGCTCCTAAGACTAGGTTTTCTGAGGAAAGCGACACAATCTAAGACTTTAGGATACTTACTTATGTAGCTCAATTCGAAGATTGATGAAGCAAGTGCATCAAATGCTAGAGATAAGGTTTTCTAGTGCGTTAAGAAAAGAAAATGAAACATGCGGGATAAACCATTAACCATTCATGCTAAAAAGATTCGGACAAGAGATTATGGCAAAAATGGTTTGAATCACAACCAAATGTTATCTGGACACCTGTTAACACAAAGCCACATGCTCATACTAATCCTTCGAATATGATACCACTAGTTTCAGTTAAGAGATGGATAGTCAAATTGCCCAGTTGTCCATGTGTTGTTTCTTCTTGTGTTGCTAGGTAGTCCAGATCGTTCTATGGGTTGTTGACAGTGGTTGTTCAAAGCATATGACGGGTGATCATTCACTATTGAGAAACTTCATTGAAAAGTTCATGGGAACCGTTCGCTTTGGAAATGACAACTTTGCAGCTATTACAGGCTATGGTGTTTTTACATGGACATATCATATTTGTATATATATTTTGTTGAAGTCTTGGACACATCTTCTGTAGTGTTGGACAATTTAGTGATGGCTGATTTGGAAGTGGCTTTTAGTTTCGAAGAATGTGTTATGTTCGAAATCTGGAAGGAGATGATTTGCTCACAGGCGGACGCGATTCAAATTTATATACTATCTCCATTTCAGACATGGCTGCTTCTTCACCCATTTGTCTAATGTCCAAAGCAACTTCAACAAAGTCATGGTTATGGCATCGACGGACTGGCCACATCTTTAATTTTGACACCGTAAAACGATTTACCAAAATTGACTTTGGTTGACGGTTACCAAAGTTCAAATTGGAAAAGATCATCTTTGTTCTGCTTGTGAAAGAGGAAAAGAAGAAGCTTCTCTTCCACTAAATTGATTCCAAATGTTACTCCAATTGGTTACTTCATATGGATTTGTGCGGTCCAATGAGAGTAGCTTCGGTCAATGGAAAGAAGTATATTCTTGTGATAGTGGATGATTTTTCTAGATTCATGTGGGTTTATTTTCTTTGCTCGAAGACGAAACTCCAGTGTCATCAATAAATTCATTGCTCAAGTCAATGGATTACCAAAGCCAAAGTTTGTTATGATCAGACTGATTTATATGGCACTGAATTCAAGAATGTAACTCTCAAAGCTTATTATAAAGTTAGGTATTATGCAACAATTTTTCTATTGCTCACACACCTCAGCAAAATGGGTAGGTAGAAACGACGTAATGTACTCTGGTTGGAGGCTGCTAGCACTATGCTTATTTTTTTCAAAGGTTACCTTAATTTCTTTGGGCTGAAGCAGTTGCTACAGCATGTTTTACTCAAAACCGGTCAATCATCAACACACGACACAATAAATACTCCTTATGAGCTGTTACGTGGATGAAGCCAAATGTTGAGTTGTTTCATGTGTTTGGCTCATTGTGTATATCCGATAACATGAACGTGTGATCTTGGGATAATGAAAACTAAAGCGACATTGGGGTTTTATTTGGTTATTCGAAAACATCAAGAGGTTTCGATATTATAACCGTCGCACCAAAAAGATTATAGAGGACTATTATGTCAAGTTTGATGAGCTTACAGCAGTAGCTTCTGACACGATTGTTTAGAACCCGAACTTAAACGATTTAATAATCATAATTCATCAGATGACTTAATGAATACTCCTTTAAAAGAGGAATTTGGATAATTTTTTTCGGTCGGTCCAATGTATTTGGAAGATTATTTTGAGCAGAAAATCTTCTGGTACTACCATCATTTCCGTGCACAAACCGACTCACGATCAAGAAAACTTAACTTCTACATCTTCAATCATTGTTGACACACATGAGGCTCCTCTTGTTATCACAACATCTGTCGAACAAACTTCTCTAATCTCTTTATAAGGGTCTGATGAATTCAATCAAGAAGATTCTGCTGATTTTGGTGGTAATACACAGTTTGTTCCATATGATTCTCTAAATCATGAGGAAATTGAGTCATCTAAAATGAATCTCGAACCATCAAATGTGCAAAATTTCCATCAAGTACAACCCTCGACTCACATTTGGACAAAAGATCATCCTCTAGACCAAGTTATTGGTGACCTATCCAAACCTGTTATGACTCATCAACGGCTACATACTGATTCTGAGGTTTGCATGTATGCATTAACCGTTAGCACTTTTGAACCAAAGAACATCAAAGAAGCTATGGCCGATCATAGTTGAATTGAGTCCATGCGAGATAAGTTGAATCAATTTGAAATACTTTTAGTTTGGGAATTGGTTCCACGACCAGAAGGAAAGAATGTTGTTACTCTCAAATAGCTTTGGAAGAATACGTGTGATGCAGATAATATTGTGGTTCGGAACAAATCTCGTCTTGTAGCTAAAAGTTATAAGCAAGAAGAAGGCTTTGATTTTGAGGAGTCATTTGCTCCTGTTGCTCGTCTTAAGGCTGTTTGGATGTTCATTGCTTTTGCTGCTTATATGAATATCACTATCTTTCAAATGGATGTCAAAACAGCTTTTCTCAATGGTCCTTTGAAAGAAGAACTTTATGTCAGCCAACCTGAAGGGTTTATTGATTTTGAATTTCCAAATCACGTCTACAGGTTGAAAAAAGCTCTATACGGTCTTAAGCAAGCACCTCGTGCATGGTATGACAAACTGTCTTCTTTTCTAATTGAACACGGGTTCAATAAAGGTATAATTGACCCAACTTTGTTTACTAGACGTCACAGGGGAGACATATTACTTGTTCAAGTATATGTTGATGACATTATTTTTGGATCAACAAATCCAGATTTTTCAAAAAGATTTGCAAACTTAATGAAAATCAATTTTGAAATGTCGATGATGGGTGAACTAAAGTTCTTTCTTGGACTTCAAGTTCATTAATCTCCCTGTGGCATATTCATAAGTCAGTCACAATATGCAATAGAGTTGTTAAAGAAACATGGTCTAGATGAATGTGTCTCCATAAGCACACCTATGGCAACAGAGAGACTAGAGGCTGATTTACAGAACTCTATCTGATCAACGACTTATCGTCGTATGATAGGAGGGCTTATGTATCTAACAGCCAGTCGACCAGACATAGCCTTTGCTACTTTTTGTATGTGCACGTTATCAAGCACGACCTACGGTCAAACACCTCAAAGAGGTCAAACGGATCTTCCGGTACCTAAGACAGTCCTATAACATGGGCCTATGGTATCCGAAGGATTCTGGTTTTAAACTAATTGCCTATTCAGATGCGGACCATGCAGGTTGTAAAGATGATTGTAAAAGCACATCAGGAGGATTGCAATTTTTAGGTGGAAAGCTCGTGAGTTGGAGTTCAAAGAAACAAGATTGTACTACGATGTCTATTGCAGAAGCTGAATATGTTTCATTGTCTGCATGCTGTGCTCAAGTGATATGGATGCGTACTCAACTGCTTGACTATGGATTTAAATACAATCGGATTCTGATGTATTGTGATTCCAAGAGTGCCATTGCTATTTCATGCAATCCAGTCCAACATTCTAAGACAAAGCACATTGACATCCGGTATCATTTTATTAAAGAACACGTTGAGAGGGGTACTGTGGAAATTTACTTTGTCGGAACAGAATACCAACTAGCGGATCTATTTACTAAGGCGCTTCCAAAAGAACGCTTTGAGTATCTAGTTCATCGCATTGGTATGAGATGTATGACTCCAACTCAGTTGGAAAGTCTGACAAAGTTATCTTCGTGAAAAGATCATACATCACAATCATGTACATAAATATTTCAAAAACAAAAGAAAAAATTGAAAAATTAAAAAAAAACATAATTTAAAAAGAATTACAATCTTTTGTTTCATGATTCCAAGTTTCTTATTAAATTCTTCACATTGCAACATACGGTATCATGATCCAAGGGGGAGTTCTTAAAATTTTCATTCACAAACATCTTTTTGATAATAAACTCTCATGATGACTAAATTTGGAAATGTTATATTTTCAAGGGGGAGTGTTTGAAAAGATTCATTGTTTAAGGGGGAGTTTGTGTAAATTCACAAAAAAAAAAATAAAAAAAAATTTTGAACGCTAAAGTAAAGGACTGAATGTGTAAATTTTTCAAAATTTTTCGGTAAATACTAAGTACAGGGACTGAATGTGACAATTTTTCAATAGTTTTCGGTAAAAGTTAAGTACAGGGACTGAAAATGTCAATTTTCCAAACTGTTTTCGGTGGCTATATAAAGGATTTTAATTTCATTTTTTACTTTTCTTTTTTACCGAATCCTTTTACTGAGTTTGAGTAGAATATGATTTACCAATCAAGTTTTATTACAACGATTGTAATTTCACTTCTTACTCAAACGTAAGTGGATATATATGTCTTAGGTGTTTTTGAGTAATTTGGGATTACCGAGTTTGAACTCGGTAAAGATGAGGTTTACCGAGTTTGTGTTATGATAATGTTTTGTAGCTTATGATATTGTGCGCATAATCTTAGGCTTAGATTTAGTGTAAAAAGTGACTTAAGGCCATAAAATGATCATAGAATGGTTAGGATTGAGTTTTGATTAAACTTGGTAGTACATTACCGAATCTGTTATTTTACCGAGTTTAGTTCTTTGTGCACAGGTTATAATCTGTCAATGATTTAAACACTTAGATGATATTGAGTTTATGGTAACAAAAGTCATTATTTTTGAAACTCAATAAAAAGTCTAATTGTCGAAAAATCGCCTAAGGTCAACTTGGTCAAACTCGGTATCAACCAAAAGTCAAATTCAGTAAAGGTTAATGGTGAAAAATCAGTTTAATTGTTTTGTGGTTTGTGAAAGTGTTTCGTATATGTCATAATGTTGTTGCTTCATGATTGTAATGCTTATTGTGTGAATGTCTGTGAAAAACAAAACGATCAATTTCTAGTGTGCTAAAAATCTGACAAATAATTTTGGCAAAGAAACAAGTTTTCATGAATTCTATGCTATGGATCATATATGTACTATTCGTAATCTATTTTAGTGGGACGAAGTAATGTCCGATTTTGACCGTTTTCTGCATTGTACTAGAATGAGGAAGTGGTGACTTAGTGTCTAGTCAAATATTGAATTAGATGTGTTTGTATTCATGGTTTGGGCTTCCTAATCCAAATGTGAAAGAATCAATGTTTTTTAGATTGAATATGTTTATTTCAAATCCAATGTTTAATGTGGACTAATCATGTCCGGCTACGGCCAGTTTTCTGCAAGTGAACAGAATGAAGGAGTGGTGGACTTAGTGTCCATTCCAGTTGTGGGTTTGTGATTACATTATTCAATATTAATCAACATCATGAAAAAGTTTTGTCACATGATTTGAAAAAGTTCTCAAAAAGTCTGTTATGTGTCAAAATGATACTCTTTCTTAAAATAATTTTAAGAAGTTAAAGGTTTTCTCTTGAATTTTTCATAACTATGTCTTGATTCAAATCAAAAGAGAAATCTTCATTCTTCTTGAGAGAGTATCATGTCACAAAGAATTTATGGTGAGGATATTCTAAAAACAGAAAGAGAGAGCTAAATCCATACGCGAAAAGCAAATCAAAAGTGTATTCGAAAAAGAATTGCCAGAACACACAAAAGGGTAAATAAAAAGAATATTTCAATTAAAGCGTATGGCATGTGCTAGAAAAAGGAGAACGAGCACTGGAAAAACTAATCAAAAATATGTTCAAAAAGATTGCCAGATACATATAAAAACAGACGAGAGGAAAAAGACAAAAAATGTCAAAAAGTATTATTGTTTCCTAACACTCAATTGTATTATTCAGTTTTCATCATGGAACAACACAAAATGTCAGCTGATGTTCATCCAGATAAATGTGTCCTCCAAAAAAGCGATATGACCTTATGGATGCAAACAAGAAGGTTGAGTTGGAGCATGTGCAATGTACATCAGAGAGCAAGATTCTAATGAATATTATTAAGAATCATTCGTTACGATTCAACATTGCAGCTTCAGCATCTGTACCGTGGATTTATATGGCACAGTTCTGGCATACTTTGAAAGAAGATGGATCAAAGAATCGACTCAAGTTCTTGCTGGATAGAAAAGAGCTTACACTTACTCTGGATGACTCAGAACAATCTTTTTTCTTACAAGCAATTGATTATCAATCATTGCTTGGTTTGTGCCACCACCATTATTCTCTTGATATGGTTCCATTTTACAAACAAGTTTAGGATTTACAATGGAAATCATGACAGTTTCTAATTTCATGATATTGGTCCTTCTCAGCCTTGGCAGACGTTATGCAAGATATTCTCCAAGTGCTTGACTACACGTGTTACGGGATGGGACCAACCGCCATTGCAGATAATGCAAATGTTATACTGCTTTGTCAATAACATTCATGTGGATTTATTGAGAGTTAATCGGAAGGGCATTTTATATTCGCTTCATCATCTGTACTTCGATCCCATACCCACGATTTACGAAGATCATCATCAGTCATTATATGACTATCTTTCATGACATTTCAAGGACGTGCTCGATCCGATGCTTATTACAATCTTCAAGATGGATGATACTTATGAAGAATATCTTCAATTAGAAGAAACAAGACAAGGTTGGGATGAGATTACTAGCATTGGATAATCACAGATGGATGAAGCTTACAGAGCATTATAAGAATGTATGCTAAGGTATTTGGGCTAATGTTCCTTAACTCAGTCACATGCCAACTGAGTTTCCAGGGTAACGCATAGCGACACCTAGCGACCCTAGGTCACATAACACTGCTACGGAGACAGCTAAGTCAAAGTGTTCCAAAATGATAACTGTGATTTCATTTTCGATTACGTCAAGGCAATCTGCCACAACTTACACCACTGTTCTAGTGTCACAAAGAAAACGCTGATGAGAAAATTTTAAAGACACGATTCACGTAGTCTTACTGAGCACAAGAGTAGTGAAGAACAAGAAGCAAGAGAAAACATGGCACTGGTATACGAGCACTTGGCAGCTGAGGAGATTGAGAAGCTTGTTGAAGATCCTGAGAATGTTGATGATAGTTCACCCCTAGGCATGATGACACATCTATTCCCGACTAGGTTAGAGTTCCAGGAGTGATAAGGAAAGTCCGGAGGTGGAGATTGTTTAGGAAAAGGAGGAAGAGACTACAAAGGACACGGAGGTGGAACCAGATAAAGATACTCCAATGGTAGATGTTACCAATATTGTTCCACCTGTAAATGTTGATGATGAAGAAGATGAAATAACTGATGAAGTGTTTGAATTAAGGAGAAGGGTGAAAGGGAAGAATGTAGAGGAGACTAGGATTTCACCAATTCCCTCACCAACTAGATCACCTAGGAATCTCTCTACTCTCGTATCTTCGGATACCGAGAAACTCCAAGAATTGACGGTTACTCATCCTACACCATCATCAGGTTCATCTGAACCAAAGTTAACAAAAACTAATCGTCTTCTATCATTGATCAAGGCAAAACCCAATCGATTCAAAAGATACAAGAGTTTCTTTCATGAATTACAGGGACGATATGGTTACTTATTTGCACATCTCAAGAAAAGGTTCATGCCACGGACATTAAGTGATCAACTTGCTAACAATCTTCATGATGTCATAATGGAAACGCTACCCTCGTTGGTGAAAGAGAAAGTAACGGAGCAAGTTAAGAAGGAAGTTCCTACGCAAGTTCGAGATCAAGTTCCTGTGTATCTTGATGAAGGGTTGATTCTGGAAAGGAAAATGACTAAAGAAGAGATGGAAAGATTAATCTCGAAAGCTATCTTACAAGAACGTAGGCGTATGCAGGCGATGATATAATCAAAGATTCAAAATGCAATTGACAATGCTATTCCTTCTTTAGTTGATGCATCTGTAAGCAGTTATATGTTGGGTCATATTCTTCACGTTCATCCGGCACAAGTTCAATTTCCCTCTGTTCCAGAACAACAACATCAATTGTACCTTGATATGAAGGCTGATCCTCTGTTACAACAACAAGACATAGCAATCTAGTTAGCTCTCCAGATGAAGTTTGAGAAGACTCAGGTACCACAATCTGCTTGTAGATATTCTGCCGTTCGCACAAGAGATCAGGACGATCCTCATGATGATGCTCATCCTGAGGGGGAGAATAGTGCAAAAAGGCAGAAGACATCGGAGTATGAAGCATATGTATCTGGAGAGTCATCGTCTGGACAAGGTAATGTAGAGGAACCAGGTCCTTCTACTTCAGGTAATCAAGAACAAGATGATGTATTTGATTTCTGAACTGATTCTTATGATTCTGATGATGATGAGATTCTAACTAAGCAAGTAACACAAGACATCATGGAAGAGATATCTTTGACAATTGATGAAGCTAAGTTGAAGAAGATGGCAGATGAGATGCTAAGACAAAGATGTACTTCAGGAGATGAACATCAGTATCACATTGATCAGATGAAGAATTTCTTGCAAAGTAACATTATTTGGGGAAGCAGAAAGGAAATTCTTGTCTCTCCGCATCCACCAAAGATCACACCATTAGTTTAAAGCTGTCAAAGAGATCCTGAAGCTCCAGCATTATCTCTGATCAATCAAGACCTTTTGTACATGAAGAAAGGAAATTCAGGTCCTGAGAAGATTGTTTTGTCACTTCATAAATTTCTAGCAATTGTCTTCAATGATGATGATATTGAAGAACAGACTTCCAGATGGGTTAATAAGTGTATAAAGAAGTTTAATCCTTATGCAAGATATGGTGTTGAAAGCTGGAAGAATCCTCATGCGAAGATCTTCTACATAAAGAGACAGAAAGAACCTGGAAGACTGAAGGAAGAGATCTATTCAAACTCTAAGATCGTTCAAGTCATCAAGACATACTGGGAATTGGGTCATGAACATAAGTTTATCATAGAGATTGTGGCAAGAAGAGCTAATGATTGCATAGTGTCAATAACCGAGCTAGATTACAAGAACCTCAATAAAAATGACATTGAAGACATGTATCTGCTGATCGTGAATAACAAGGTACCCGATTATGCTAATACAGTATTGTTAAGGTCTCTATCAGTGTTCATCATGAGTTCAGTGATATGGGAAAGAGTGCACGGTTTTCAACTTGGAATCGAAAGCTATCAACAAAAGATTATTCTCACTACACCAACAATTACATTCCAAGGAATTGAAGAATATGATGTGTTTTCTATTGTCTATGAGCCCGTACATGGAATCATTTACACTAATAGCAAGAAAAAGAAAAGGGTGATGAGACATTCAGAGATACATAAGTTTTGTGATGCAACACTGACAATAACGCTTGAAGGACTAAAGAGTTATTATAATGATGTCAAGTATGGCTATGTGCAAAAGAACTCACAAATGATGAAGTTGAGTATCTTAAGTTGTTTGAAGAAGAGATTGAAGTTCGATTGAATTATCGAGATCAAATGAGAAGATGGGAGATGTACGTGAATGGAAGACCACTTGGACCAAGGAGGGAACGCCCAGAATAATCGACCCTTAGGGGGAGATTGTTAGGTTTATGGAAAAGTGTCGATTATGTGGTTTTATTATATTTTGTTATTAGACTTTATTTTGTTTAGTTTAATATAGCTTGTAATAAGGTTTATTATGCTTTAAGTAAGAAATAACATAATAACCAAAGTCTAGGGACTAGTATTGACAAGTTAGGAAAATAAGGAAGGGAAGCCTCCCTCCCATTGCTTATAAATAGCCCTCTAATCTTCATTAGAGGGTGATGCCCTTGTAATTAACTCTCATTTTCCCTCCATAATAAGATTTGAATTTTCCCTTTACTTGCCCTCATTCTCTCTAATCTTACATGTTGATATGATTGATTCAAGATTTATGTGACCTATCACAAATTGAATACATAAATGTTTCTAGTAAAAATAACGCAAGTTAAAGTAAAATATTTTAAGTTTATAAATAATTATTTAACTCAAAATTACCGGTTGTCACAATCTCGCCTTGCTAATAAAATTTCGTCCTGAAATTTAGTTTGTGTTACCCGATGATGAGGTATTTAGGAGAGATGTGGGTAACAGATAGTGTTAAAAGAAGAATTCAAGGTACAGTTTGGACTTATAGTATAGGATTCTATTAGCTTTTAACTAGCTAGTTCAGTAAAGTGTCAAGTGACTGATAATGTTTGGGTGGCATTGTTTCTTTGACTAAAAGCAATGGATACGAAACTCCTATTGGCACTTGTATCAATTTAAACGAGAATATAACAATTTTTAGGGAGGAACATACCCTGATGAGCTTCTACGGCTTCATTTTGATCTTTCAAGTTTGGATAGTACTTCATGGTGTGTCCTTGTTTTACACATTCATAGCACGTCACTGAAGTAGGGGTCCAATAGTCTCTTGCTTAGTGACCGATCTTCCTACAGTTACGACATTGAGCAGGACATGGACTAGGGTGATGATGAAGGTTGCACCTGTCGCAGAGGGGTAAAGTTCCAGCATATCTTGCCTTGTTACCAGTTTCAGTAGCGTATACTCTAACCACTTCATGTATTTTGTTTTGTTGTTGGCAATGATTTCCTTCCTGCTCATGTTCCTACTTTCTTTTGTTGTCAGCATCCTTCACAGCCTTGGATCTTACAACTTGATCCATCAACTTGTGTATCATGAAAATTGCTCCTTGGATCTTAGTAGGCTTTGAAGAATTTACCTTTCCTTGAATGTCATATGTGAGTCCCCAAATGTATCTTTTAATCTTCTTCTCTTCGGGCGTAACTATGTCAGGACAAAGCAAATCCAACTCTTAGAATCATTTGGTGTAACCAGTGATGTCGGTTCCGTTGACTATTGATGTTTCATTATGTGTAGGTAATATTATTATCAAGTATTATTTATATTTTACGGACTTTACCTATTAACTAACACTAACGGGCAACGTACCCGATCAATTGTAGGTTTGTTGGTAAGTAGGATGTTGATCACTAAGAGTGAGCGTTAATACTTAAGTCTATTAGTATTTTAGTTATCTAAGTTAGCCCTAATTTATCCTAATTAATTCTACTTAAACCTAAACTAAGGCAAAAAGGGGGTTTTTAGCCTAAGAGACTGGCAAGAGTTTTGGTTTAATCTAAACTAAGTGAGACAAGTAAGACAATTAACACACACAACCAGATAAACAAACAATAAAGAAACGGTTTAGCACAAATGTAAGGAGAACGTATTAGCTAGTTTAATCTAATAAAATGTAGAAATTTTTTAAGAGTGCAATGATTGAATTACTTCGATGGTGTTATATCATTCTTAAGCTAGGTGGTTCTTCTCTCTAAACTCTAGGTTTGCATTCCAGTTAATCCTGTCACAATTAACCTAAACCCGCATAAAGCATACACCGTTGATTATAATCTATCTAAGAGACAACATTGATGAATATTGAAACCTAACTCATCGAGGCTTTACCCACTTATATTAAATCGTTATATATATGCTGGTAGTCCATGGTCCGTACTACTATCCAAGGAAACAAAGTGTCATTTGTAATCCTAAGTCACCATATAGTCTACCACTCACTTAACATAAGGAGCAATAGGGGCATAAATTTGTAAATATCAAGTGATAACATAATCAACATGCAACGAATAAGTAAACAATTGATATAAACAAAAGCAAACATTAAATTGTCATAAACATGGCTAATACCTAAAGGTATTAGCCTATAGTCATTGTAACAATACACAGTTTTCATAGACGAATGATTAAAGTAAGAAAATATTATGCTAACTGAACGCTTATAGCGGAGTATAGAGATTACAAGAGTTTTCATATTGACTTGAGGCACTTTGCTGACTTTTTTGGCTTCTAAAATCGTTTGATATCGATCTTGGTGGTTAAGGGCTTCTTTTGCCTACTGAAAACCGAGTTTAGGGTTTTCTATTTATAAGCTCTGGAAATCGGTCGATACGCCATATCGAAAGGGTTCGATACGGCGTATTGGATAACTTGGCGTGGGCTCCACGGATATAATATTTCAGAATATTCATGAGTCGTCTCTGGATACGGCATATAAGGTAATCTGGATACGACGTATAAGGTCTTCTCGTCGTGGATGCATTTGTGAAGTTAGGGCACGGATATGTCGTATCTTCTTAATGGATACGACGTATAGATACTAAAACCAGTTTGTTCTTGATGTTGATCAAAGTATTATATACGGTGTATCACTGAATGTGGATACGACGTATTCTTCAAAGTCAGGCAATGGTCTTGAATTCGTCTATGTCTTGGGATACGGCGTATTTGTCTAGAATGATATAAAGTATTACCTGTCAGAATTAGTAGACTTTCTTGAATTCTTCGTTTAAGCTCCAAAATGCGTGCTTTTCACTAACTTTTGCCATTTTCTTGATAATATCTATATTTCATAAATACAAGCAATTAAGTATCAATTCATACATAAAATAATGTAAAACGAGCAATATAGTTGGGATAAATGATGCCAATAATGTGACGTTATTTGATGTCATCAACTGTCAAGTTCTAGAGTTCGGTTTCCATATTTTATATTTTGTTTCTCGGACAGTATTTGTAGGTCATCAACTTTTTCATCTCAATCCTAGAAGTCTCGTAAGCAGCATCAATTCCCACAGTTTGCACATAGGAATTCCACCAAGTCAATGCACTATTCAGCAAGGTGCATGTAGCATACTTCACCCGATAGTTGTCTGCACAGTTATTGATGTGGAACACATATTCCATCTTCTCAAACCACCTTGTTAAGCTAACTGCTCCTTCAGTTTTGTCAAAGTTTCGGGGTTGGCAATTCAAAAATGCCTTGTAAGAGCATCCTCGAGTAGTGTGCTCTACTCCATCAGCACTGTTGCTAGCTTCATTTTGGGTTCCATTTCTATTGTTTTGGTTTGCTTTGTAACTTCTATCGTATCAGCTACACGTTGGGTGATTAGTTTCTCGATTGTTGAAGAACTCATTCCTTGTTTGGTGGTCGTCATTTCCTTTAAAATCAAAAGGAGTAAAAGGGAAATAAGTCGTGTTTCAAAAGTCGTGTTCTAAAAATAAGACGTTACAAGGTGATGGGTTAAAGACGTATTCAAATTAACCGGCATGTTTCTAGACGGCGGGTTACGAGATGACGTAGATGTTTCAAAGATATGGACGGGTGTTCAAACTCAGTGTTGAATAGTAAGGCAACTAGTGAGATCGACAGACTATGACAAGTTTCATTGTTATATAAAATGGTATTATGTAAAGTCATGAAAATTTTAATGATCATTGTATCACTCATAATGTCTAGCAAAAGTTTCAGTATCAATTCAAAAACCGTTCAAGTAAATGAGCATGTATAATAGTTCAGTGATTATGCTTGTGGAAGACTTATGATGCAATGCTTATGAATACTAATATAAAATATTTGCTTTTCGAACATGTACATATAAAATCTATATAAACATAACTCTACTATAACGACTCCAAGTATAGCATAAATCTTTCCTAAGTTGAACATTGGTGACCAGGCTATGTTCATCTGAGGTCCATTGACGTGATACTCGGCTTAGTTATACTAGTGATATGTCCAATGCTTTTAAAAGTTGTTTACATGTTTCGATTATAGTCTAGGCCTAATAATGCAACATATTTCTCTATAACCTTGGCTCTAGATACCAATATTTAACACCTCTAAAATCATGCAGCGGAAGGGTAACCAGGGGCGTTTACATAATATGATAAAACAAGATATAACGAGAACGACCTCTATATGAGTCATTTAAAAAGTACCTCGTTGATTCAATTAAAATAAATAAAGTTTGCAACAACACGATACCTAAGTTTTACAACAAAAGAAGTAATAGTTTTAATACAAATTCAACGAGATAAGTTCATGCAATAAAGTCCGATGATATGCAAACATCACAGGTAGACTACATGGACTTCATGCTAGCCAATGCAAATTACGAACCTAAGAATACATGCTAAAATGTTAACATAAAGTTGGTGAGTTCATAGGTTTAAGTAAAGTATCTACGAGAACCAAAAGTGTTTAGTGACTACAGCTTCACTCAAAGTATCATGAAAAGTGTTTAGTGACCACCACTTCACACAAAAGTAATACTATTGTACTAAGCTCATGACACCGAAGCCTTAACATAAACAACGTGAACCCTAGTCTGTAAGATTCGTGCACCAAAATTTGATGTTTTGCCAAAACACCCTAGTCTTACCTCAAATGAAATGGGTCCATTGTTCCATTGGTAGCTCACAGTTGTCTACCTGGTCGGGGGTTGTGAACCCCAATATATCTATCCACAACATTTATGCTTACATAAAGTAATTAAATGTTCCTGATAGTGGGACTTCATGGCAATAGGGAAATCTTGGCAATACGTAAAATTTTAAAGTACTTGTGTCCATAAGTAAAACGAGCATGTAAACGAACATATAAACAAGTTGGTAAACGAGCATGTAAACGAGTTTGTATAGGAGTATGTACACGAGTTTGTAAACGAGCATATATTCGAGTTTTTAAACGAGCATATATTCGAGTTTTTAAATAAGTAAGTCAACAAGTTTGTAAACAAGCATGTATTCTCCTCCAAAATAGTTCAAAACAAATAAAATAGGGGCTATGTGACTCACCTTACGCAAAGCAGTGTTTTGAGAAATAAGCAACAAGTACAAATGAGCGACGAGATTCCTAAACGCTACCTAATTAATAACGATTCGCTTTAGACTTATGCAAATGAAATAAAATAATGCATATGAGTTTTATAAACTTTAAATCACCCGTACATATTTGCGTTTGAGTTTTATAAGTTAATATGTGGTTTACGCCAAAGTTCGCTAGTTATTTTCATGTTGACACTTTAAAAAAATGACCATTTTCCCAACTTCAGAAACCCGTATCTCATTCGTTTCTTAACATATTCGCCCAAACACGACTCGTATGAAAAGTATTCAAAAAACTCTACAACAATGTCCTACTGGTCCTATACCTTTTTCAGAGTCCAAATTACTCCAAAATGACCTCAAAGTGCCTAGGTCAGCCTATTTTTCAAAGAAAAACAAGCTGTTAACATTTGTAAAAACTATTTTTACTCAACTTCGCAAGGCCGTAACTCCTTCTTTACTTAACTTCAGGACTCGATCTTGTATATTCTCGAAACTAGACAGTGAGGACTATAAAATATTTTTTGTGGCAATATTTCCAGTTTGGACTCTAAACAGTTCAAAAACTGACTCAAAGTTACTACATCAGACCACTTTTTCGACACTTGAAAAATGTGCAGTTTTTCAGAGAACACTTATTTTTGTCCGATTTTTGAATGGGCATAACTTCTTCGTTTTAAGTATGTTATTCGTGATTCAAGCGGCCATGGAAATGTTATAATGTCTACTATCTATGACACGTACCCGTTGTTGCAAAATATGACTCTTCTCTGTCCAAAACTAACCCTAAGAATAGCCCGCCATCAACCTCCTTATTTTTAGTTTTCCATCACTTTTACCAATAAAAATCCGTCAACATGTTACTAGTCCTAATCTTTTGAACAAAGTTTATCAAGAATACATTTAAGAGTGTCACAACATATTTTTACCATCAAATCTATGCTAACAAGCAAGAACAAAATATCTTACATGAACATTACATAAAATCTTTACATCTTTCTTGTAAGAGAAATATTTTTACACAAACATGTTTGTGATATATTTTTAGAAGAGAAAGATGATGTAAGAAATGAAATGAATGAGATAAGTATTAAACTTACAATGTGAAGATGAGATGAGATGACT